>JACXGI010000049.1:61960-76097 GCA_016801175.1 Esox masquinongy | reverse complement strand
TGTAATGAATGAATATAATATCCAAGTTTCACTTTTTGAATGGAATTACTGAAATAAATCAACTTTTTGATGATATTCTAATTATATGACCAGCACCTGTATATAGTAAATAAGATCCACATTTGTGAAGGCACCAACAATTCTGAACAATATATATAGGTTATGGAGCAACATATGCTGTCATCCAGACAATGTTTATTTCAGGGAAGGCCTTGCTTATTTCAGCAAGACAATGCCAAACCCCATTCTGCACGTATTACAACAGCATTGCTCCGTAGTAAGAGTCCAGGTGGTAAAATGGCCTTAATTAACAACACTTAGTCTTGTTAATTAAAAGAGGTGATGCAACAGTGGTAAACATGCCCCTGCCCCAACTTTTTTGAAACATGTTGCTGGCATCAAATTCAAAATGGGCATGTATTTTTCCAAAAACAATACAATTTCTCAGTTTCAAAATTTGATATTGTAATGAGTTGGAAAGAAGGGTTGCAGGTTCCAGACGCGGAGCGTTGGTAGTGTTTATTTGGCAGCTGACAATTCCAAGCAAGGGCAAGGCAGGGGTCAAAACCAGAAGGTCAAAAATCAAGAGGCAAACAATACAAAATCACAAGGCTTAAGCGAAGTCGTCAAATATCAAAGCTAAGGTCCAAACACTGAATATCTAAATGCGAGGGATACTAAGTAGTAGGCTAAACAAAAGGCTCAGTATTGGCGAAAGTCAATCAGTACCTCACAATGGGCTACAAAACAGAACGGAACTAATACAGGCATAAGGGAGCACAGGAGAAACGAAAACACAGGTGAAACTCATACTACTAATACAGGGGAAAGGGTAAGTTCAAAAACAACACTGAAAACACGGTTACACAACGAAATTCCAAAACAGTAAAACCTCATCACGAAAACAAAGGATCTAAGCATACAAAACCCAAAACCTAAGAATAATAAAGACAAACCGAGGACAACCCTAGACGTCACAGATACGTTGTCATTGTACCATTTTCAAATGAATAAAGGGATAAATGATTTGCAGTTGTCCCAACTTTTTTGGAAACAGGTCTGTCCTGTTTTTTCCCTTATTGGTTGCTATACTAATTTATGAAGACTGAGAACATTAGATATTGACTCACAAACCTACTGCCTGCTTCACAGAATTGATGGCTTTACAGGAAATTATAAATATCCCTATGAAGACTACCACAGATTAATGCACCTTTCCTGTTCTCCATCTGCATTAGTCCGCAGTTTAGATATAGTTTCAATCCATATCCACATTTCCTACATGAAAGCCTGTGCTTCTCTATCCCTCTATCCTTTAAATATAAGATCTGGGTAGACGTCGTGAGTATTGAATTTCATTAAGTCCTGTTGGCTCAACAGCAGCAGACACTCTGCCAGACCTTAGGCCCACGTTGGCAACATTGGGATATATTTGCTGCTCTGCTCTTTGTTGCACGCCTGCTTGTTGAATAAGACAGCTTTTAAGTTTTAAATGAGGGGAATGGATGTTGAATGCCTGCCAACACACCACTACAGACGTGATCCGTTTATTTTCCGTTTGTTTCTATACCCTAAGAGTTTGAATTTGAATTCCAACAATTACTATGAGGTTAAACTATAGATTCTGAGATTTGGCCCCCTATTCCAGGGCAACAAAAGTTGATGAGTGGGTATGCTGTGGATGTTTGGTTTCTTTGTTCCTGCACACCTTCCTTTTGCTATCACTCTGGTACATGCTAATCTTTCTCATTTGTCCATGATAACTGGCATTATTGCCCGATTTAAAAAAAAAGGTTCTTGTCCAAATAGTTTTCATTATCTCCTCTGTTCGTTAATCTCAGTCCAGTCCTGCTGGGTTTTATCGCTTGGCTTCACTAGAGCAGAAAACCAAACAGGCATTTTCAGTCCAAAAAAAGTAAGATAGGAACGCTACCCCTGTAATCTGAGATTAGCATGGATTAGTAGGGGTCAGATAAAACTGAAACCCATCGCTTAAATCACTTTTGGGTGTTTTGAGAAAAATTTGATGAAACAGTACTGTATGTCTGTTATGGCTACCAAAAACTATACACCTGTCTAAGAGTATTCTTTCATTGATAAGGTCAAAGGACATCATGTTGTCATGCCCTGCCAGTCGCTTCTGAAACCAAACTACATTGCCAAAGATGACAAGACATTGGTATCATGCCATATACAGTATAGCTGCTAGTTAGCTAGTAATTCCAGACGGTACTGTACTATCAACTGAAAACTTTGTCCAAAAGTCAATAGCTTAATGGATAAATAAAACGACAATATGCTTCTCAAGTGTAAATGGTGATCGATTTCTCATCATGAGTATCTCACTATAAGACCCTGTCTGTTTCCGGTTGACTGACAGACTCACCTCAGATTCAAAGAGTCAGTACAGGATGGAGCATGATTGTGATGAATTCAAATCAGGCTCCTAAGGCAATGCCAATGTATTAACATATTGGTATTTGATAACATAAAATCATTAGAATCGCCTTTTAAAATTGACGATTCTCACTAAATCGCTAAACGTCTCAATATCTCCTCTGTCATTGTAAAAGACTTGGCCCTGTCTGATCATTTCTGTGTCTTTTTTGAATCACTGATCACCGTGGAGGTTCAAATAAACTGTTTCCGTTAAGAAAAAGTAAATTAAAGAGAGTACCAATGCTCAGTTTATGGAGGCCTTAGCTATCTCACCAACAATAGGTGCCAGTTTATGTACTCCAGGACAATTTTAACACCAAAATATTGAATGTCATGGACCGTGCTGCACCGGTAAAGAAAACTCTGAGCAAATAGAAACATCATGATGGTAAACACCCTGAAAAGAGAAAGTAGGAAAGCTGAAAGTAAGGGGGGAAAAACTATACTTCAAATCCACTATGACATCTATAAACAAAGCCTTTGTAGCTTCAACTATGAGTTACTGTATGCAGGGCTAGACAGCAACATTTATTGGGAATGATCAACAAGAACATCAACAACACCCGCACTCTATTTGTCATGGTCGTCAAGCATACAACTCTCATAAAGATGATAGCATCAGAACTCTTGTCCACTGAAAAATGTAATGAATTTGCTTGTTTCTTTAGTGAAAAAAACAAAGGTATTAGACAGACCGTCACAACTACACAGTCAAATAATGACACTGTACAGTCACTACGACCACCTAGAAATAACTTGGTAATTATGTCGCAATATAATACAATTGATCAAAAAGCCCTAGAAGAAACAGCTCGATAATCGTAAAGCTTCCTGTGTCTCGACACAGCGCCATCTGACTTTTTAAAAACGATTTTTCTCTCTAAAACAATGGATCTGCAGTAAATAGTTAATGGCTCTCTGCAATCAGGCATTTCCCTTTTATAGCCAAGAAGGTTGTCTTCAATCAACTCAGCAATTTGGGGACTCAAGCGGTCTCTTAGACAAATTTCAGTCAGGTTTCGGACCTCACCACAGTACTGAAACAGCTCTGATAAGTTTTAAATGATATACACCGATCAGACATAACATTATGTAGATCCCCCTTTTGCCGCAAAAACAGCCCTGACCCATCGAGGCATGGACTCCACTACAACTCTGAAGGTTTGCTGGCACCAAGACGTTAGCAGCAGATCCTTCCTGTCCTGCAAGTTGTGAGGTGGGGCCTCCATGGATCGGACTTGTTTGTCCAGCACATCCCACAGATGATCGATTGGATTGAGATCTGGGGAATTTGGAAGCCAATTCAACACCTTGAACTCCTTGTCGTGTTCCTCAAACCATCCCTGAACCATTTTTACTTTGGCAGGTCACATTATCCTGCTGAAAGAGGCCAATGCCATCAGGGAATAATTGTCATGAAAGGATGCACATGGTCTGCAACAATGCTTAGGTAGGTGGTACAGTGGATATAAAAAGTCTACACACCCCTGTTAAAATGGCAGGTTTTTGTGATGATTTTTTGTGATGTAAAAGAATGAGACAAAGATCACAAGAACCTGGCATTTTAACAGGGGTTTGTAGACTTTTTATATCCACTGTACGTGTCAAAGTAACATCCACATGAATGGCAGGACCCAACGTTTCCCAGCAGAACATTACCCAAAGCATCACACTGCCTCTGCCGGCAGTTCCAGCATTAACCTTTTCAGCAATTTGGGCGAAAATAGCTGGTCTGTTGTATCGGACCACATGGGCCAGCCTACGCTGGTCAGTGTTATTCACTTCACCTGACAGTGGGCATAATGTTATGGCTGATCGGTGTACAGCGGAATACTGATTCGGATAAAATAACAGTTCTGGTTCTATTGGATCTCAGTTCTGCATTTGACACGGTACTGTAGATCATAGAACATTTGGGTAGGACTCTCTGGGACAGTGCTTAATTGGTTCAGGTCTTATATAGATGGCCGGAGTTACTTTGTCACCATTGGCAATCATGAATCTGATAGGGTGGCTATAACATGCAGAATTCCCCAGGCATCAGTTCTCGAACCGCTTCTCTTCAATTTCTATATGCTACCTCTGGGCCAAATTCTACAGAACAACAATAAATACCATAGCTATGCAGATGAAACGCAAATATATATGGCTCTCGAACCGTATGACTACAGCTCAAAAGACTCACTGTGTCACTGTATAGAGCACAAATGCCTGGATGAACCAAAAATGTCTACTATTATAAAACATAGGTTATTAATAAAACAGGGGACCAGATAAAAGAGATTGTGTTTGGCAACAAAAATAAGAACTAGTAATAATAAAGAGCTGGATTCTCTGGCCCTAAAAACCAGGGACCAAGTGCATAATCTCGGTGTTCTGATAGTCTCAGATGTCATGTTCACCAGTCATATCAAAGCAGTCACCAAAACAGAATTCTATCATCTTAAAAATAATCGCCAGAACCAAGGCCTTGGTGTCCCAAAAAGACCAAGAGAAGCTCATCCATGCTTTTATCTCCAGCAAGGTTGACTACCGTAATAGGCTCTTAACTGGACTCCTCAAAAAGACTGTAAAACAGCTGCAGCTCATTCAAAATGCTGCTGCTAGAATGTTAACCAGGACCAAGAAAACTCTGGTTCTTAAATCTTTGCACTGGCTTCCAGTCTGTTACACATGAAATTTTTAAAGTGGTGCTTTTAGTCTATAAATCACAATGGTTAAGGCCCAGAATACATTTCTGATACATTTCAAGATTATAAATTGAGCAGGGCTCATAGATCCATCAACTCAAATCAGCTAGCAAAGCCTAGAGTCCAAACTAAACATGGCAAAGTTACATTTAGCAGTTATGCTGCATACAACTGGAATAAACTACCAGAAGATCTTAGATGTGCCACAATCATATACGTTTTTAAATCCAGGTTAAAAACACTTCTTTTCAGGTACCTATGACTGAGCTCTTAAACTTAACCACAGTGTTAGCCTTACAGCTTTTATAGCTTCCTCATGGAATCTACTACAAAATATCCCAGTTATGTTTTTATTTTGTTTTCGTTTTAATTATTTTTCTATGTAAATAATACATAGATTTACATAAATCTACATAATACATGTTATTTATTATTCTATTTGTTGTTTTTATTCTAGTATATTTTATTCTATTGTATTTTATATTTATCTTTTTCGTCGTAAAGCACTGAATTGCTTCTATGTATGAATTGTCCTATATAAATAAACTTGCTTGGTTGTAGATGCTCTTTAATTATTAGAAGATTATTATAAAGGGATGTTCTATGCAGCATAACAGCACCATTGGGTGAATATAGGTACGAAATGTGTGCAACACAATGTGCAACACTATGCATCCACCAATCTCTATAGCTCGAGTGTTTTTTCAGGTCAGAAAAAAAACACTTATACGGTTACAAGTGTCAGGTAAAGGCATATTTTATCCCTAGAGTGGCTGCTAATGTACAACCTCCCTTTGTGTTGATGATAGAGACCGTCAGCTAGTGCAAGCCATTTGTGCGTTACAATTAAGATCACAATGGTTTATCAAAACAGAGAAAGAAATCCTGTTAAGACAATAGAACAAAACAGTTCGTCTAACCCCAATCATGTGACTTGAAAACAAACAAAAGAAGCAAATCTGGACTAAATGACGGCATTGTTCATTTTCTATATTCTGTACACAATGGCTCTCAAAATGTGTGAATACTTACGCAATCAATTATTTTTTTCAATTAATTTAAAGTAGTTTGTGTAATTTTCACTTCGACATTATGGAGTGTGTTGATTTGTAGCAAAAACAATTAAATCCATTTTGATATTATGTTATGTCACAATAATGTGGAAAGAGCGTTGAATACTGTTGAGAAACACTGTAGGAAAGGGCCTTTAACACCATGTTCATTTATGCATTTCACTAATGCTTTCCAAAATCTATTTGGATTTGACCTAACATTCCAGAATCTATTTTATTTTGAAATAATTTAATATATTTGCTTTATATTTGTGAACAATTAATTATTAAGTGTAAAGAAACATCTGGTCTAACTCAGATTCAGCAAAATGCACCTCAACTCACTGGACAGCGATTCATCATGCAGTAGGTCAATGACCCCAAACACACTGCCAAAGCTACCAAAGACGGTCAAAGAGTGGAAAGTTCTTGACTTGCCAAGTTAATCACCCGATCTGAATCCAATTGAGCATGCCTTTCACACAGAAGACAGAAGGCCTTGAAACAAACAGGGACTGAACATGGCTTCAGTACAGGCCTGGCAGAGCATCACCAGAGAAGATATCCAGCATCTGATAACGTCATTGGGTTGCAAACTTCAGGCATTTCCGAACAAGCATTAAACATGATTATTTTAATGTACATAATGTTAATCTGTCCCAATGTCTTTGGTAACTTAGTGGTGGGACTATGTACAAAATATACATTAAATGCCTTAATGAATGGAAATATCCTCAAATTAAAGCTGACAGTTTGCGATTTACTCTCATAGTTATTGTATGATTTCAAATCCGAAGTGCTGAAATACAGAGCCAAAAAACAAAACGTGTCACTGTCCAAATACTTGAGTTCACTGTAGAAGGACAGGGTGGACGTTAGTAGTGGGTGGTGACTAACAATTGTTAGCAATTCTATTACTGTGCATTGATTGGCAACACCATGTATTCAAAAATCAAAGCTGCTGTTATATTGTACAGATTTTGTATTAAACTCCAAAAGAACATATCTAAAGACAGGCGGCAACCATAGCAGCTCCTATAGAAAGGCAATGATTAATTCGAAGTTAAGGTTCTGTTTTTCTGTGCATGGCAGTGGACGTCGTCTGTTGGGATGTCAGTGTGTTGCCTTTGCTTTGTTTTAAATTGTCTTCAAAAGCGCCAACTTTGCTAGAAAAGCTGATTGTCAAAGTCCAGTAAAGTCTTTGATCTCTGCTTGTTTTGAAGACAATTTCCCAAAGACTTGATGTAAGTGTCAGCAGATGGGCTTATTATGCAAATAAGTATTCATACACCTCCACAATTCATTATAGGGAACAAAGAGCATTCGCTGTACGGCCTCACACTTTGGTCTCTGCTCCTTTCAAGGAGTTCTGATGCGGAGGTTTTAATTTATTTACAGAAGGGCTTGGTTTTATTAAAACATGCAAATTATCTTGGGGAGTGAGAACAAGTAGTGTTAATCTACATTGTAAAGCTCAGGTAGGGGAAACCCTTCAACATGCTTATTTAGCACAGGTTCATTAGTGGGGTGTCTTGAAAAGCAGCCACAGTTTAGAACAACGTATTTTTATCACTATTATTCAAAATGCCACAGCACTCTCACACAGCTTTGTTTACAACATTCTAATGATTAAAACAGTCACTGTGGCCACAAACCAGATACAATCACCACTTAACCAACTACATAGACAAAGTAAAAAAAAAATCTTAAGCTTAATGGAAATAAACTTATAAAAATGCTTTTGTAAGAAGTGGCCAAGCATTTTGATGTTGTATGGAAAACACAGCTTTATTAGAACCTTTAGCATAGATGCTACACTCCAACTGACGTGCGAATCAGACATCCCGTTCCAGAGGATTAGGGAGTTAGGAATTTATGAACATTTGAAATGCAACTTTTCCCCAACAGCTGCAGTTGTCCCCACTCTCGCAGCAGGTAATACAAAAAGTATGAGTACTTCAAGGCATGCTTTACATCTCAGTCAAAAGTTTGGGGTCACTTAGAAATGTCCTTGTTTTTGAAAGAAACTCAGTTTTTTATCCATTAAAATAGCATCAAATTGATCAGAAAGTGTTGACATTGTTGATTTTGTAAATGACTTGAAGCTGGAAACAGCTGATTTTTTGTGTAATATCTACATGGTGTAAAGAGGCCCATTATTAGCCTGTGTTCCAATGGCACGTTGTGTTTGCTAATCCAAGTTTATCATTTTAAAAGGTTATATGAACATTAGAAAACTCTTTTGCCATTGTTAGCACAGTTGAAAACTGTCGTGCTCATTATTAAAGAAGCAATACAACTGGCCTTCTTTAGACTAGTTGAGTATCTGGAGCATAAGCAATTGTGGGTTCAATTACAGGCTGAAAATGTCCAGAAACAAAGAACTTCTGAAACTCGTCAAGTTATTCTTGTTCTGGGAGAGTCAAGAAACAGAAGGTCTTGTATAACGGTGTGTACTACTACCTTCACAGAACAGTGCAAACTGGCTCTAACCAGAATAGAAAGGAGTGGTAGGCCCCGGTGCACAACTGAGCAAGAAGACAAATACATTAATGTCTAGTTTGAGAAACAGACACCTCACAGATCCTCACCTTGCAGCAAAATAGTACTTGCAAAACCCCATTCTGAACGTCAACAGTGATGAGACGACTTCAGGATGCTGGCCTTCTAGGCAGAGTTGCAAAGAAAAAGCTACATCTCAGACAGGCCAATAAAAAAAGATTTAGATTGATTCTCATGATCACATAGCCTTTTTAAATGATAAACTTGTATTAGCAAACACAACATGCCATTGGAACACAGGACTGATGCTTGCTGATAATGGACCTCTGTACGCCCATGTAGATATTCCATTAAAATCATCCGTTTCTGTGCACAATACTTATTTACAACATTAACAATGTCCGCACTGTATTTCTGACCAATAGATTATTTTAATGGACAAAAAAAATGTACCTTTCTTTTGAAAACAAGTACATTTCTACATGACCCAAGCTTTTGAAAGATAGTGGAACCATAAAAACTTCAAAATTAAACATTAAAATTCATTGTATGTGGAAAACTTTCTCAAACAGATATACAAATGTGTATGAAAGTTTTAATTTTTAATGCTTTCCAAACTGATAGTTTAAGTTTAAGACTTCAAAAACCTACATAGTATTGGAGTTTTATATATGTTAGTACTACTAAAACTAATGCTTATATAATAATGCTTCTAAATCATTAAGTCTTAAAAATAAATTAGGTTTGTAACACAAAACACTTTGAATACTTCTAAAATTCCAATACTTTTAACACTTCAAAAACTCATATGTTTAAGAATTGTAACAGCTCTGATGTTTCTAACACTAGTTTTACTACTAGCACTCCTGAAACTTTCCCAACCCTAATACTAAGACTTCTTACAACTCAAACACTTTGAACAACTCAAACACTTTGAACAATTCAAACACTAAATTATCTACATCCGGTTTACTCTCCTTTCTGGCCCGCTATCCTCTCAAGCTAGACAGGAGATTACAGGAAGAGCATCCGGCTCAGGGGGACAGACTTCCCCGGAATGGCTCTCACATTCACCTAGTACTTCTCTGACATGGAGATTGTGACAATTCTATAACTGTAGTCGTCGATAAGAACATCAATACACCTTTGTATCTTTGGGCCAACTGGTATGTACTCTACTGATTCTCCTGTATTATTAAATCCCCAAAGATGCAGAACTGAACTGATGAATGCAATGATGACAAATGCATTGACTTTGTTTTGCCAGGGAAAACACATTAAGAACACATTCTCGTTTACTGGCGAGCCCTGAATAGACAAAAAATGTATTGACAATTTTTTTTTTTTAAAACCTTGCACACAAAGACAAACAAAGCTCATGTCCCTCCATAAAATATAACTATTACATTGGCAATATTCTTCACTATATCCAAATACAGATCAAGCAACCCAACACTTGTTAGTTACCAGTGGATTTACCATTCCATCATACATTATTCCACCAACTGTCCACGTTTCATTTAAACATCAGCAGATGAAGCCAAAAAGGATCCGAGTGAGGAAACAATCCGGTTTTCTAGCAGGCAAAAATTTGGGGGTTATTGAAAATTGATCCTTGTTCGAAGTATTTTAATTTTTCTAAATGAAAGAACTGTTGGTTACAGTTTTGTCTTCTCCAAAGGGCAGAACATATACAAAAAATACATAGCTCAAAGATCAGTCTTGGAAAAAGAATGATGACAAAGACAATGTTCAAAAATGTCATTGTAAATGAAGACAGTGTAAAAAGGTTACACAGGCAATTATATTGAATGTATGCACTGCACAAAACCACAATCAACTCAGCTCTGCAGCAACACAGCAAGAGGTTGCTCAATAAATGAATGTATTTGTCCATCTGCCACCAATTGTAGTGAAATAATACATTAATTTAACTGTACAACTGTACAATGTGACCTGTATTTACTATGCAAATGTATTCAAGGTCTATTAAACAATACCCAACTCCATGAACTAAAATAAGGAGTCAAGCAAGCAAGCAGTAGGAATCATGGCAGCAATGACAAGTAAATAATTTATTTTACGCCATTGTTGAAATGAATACTTACATTAAGGCATACAGCTTAAATTACATGGTCGTACCTAACATTACCAACCATTATTCTAGACATAAGGAAGTGAGGCGCACAATCCACGGCTTTAGGGGCCAAACCTCGGATAGAGAGGTTTTCTCCGAACAGCAAGGAGGAACCATAGCACAGAAGATGCAACACACAAGCCCTCATATACAGTTAGGTCTGGGTATATTCGGACACTGACAATTTTCATAATATTGGCTCTGTACACCACCACAATGGATTTGAAATGAAACAACCGAGATGCAATTGAAGTGCAGACTTTCAAGGGATTGAATAAAAATATAATATGAAACATTGAGGAACAGCAACCATTTTTCCTTATTTCAGGAGCTCAAATGTAATTGGACAAATTAACACAATTATAAATGTTAATTTTTAATACTTTGTCGAGAATCCTTTGCAAGCAATGACTGCTTGAAGTCTGGAACACATGGACATCACCAAATGCTGGGTTTCCTCCTTTGTGATGCTATGCCAGGCCTTTACTGCAGCTGTCTTCAGTTGTTTGTTCGTGGGTCTTTCTGCCTTTAGTTTTGTCTTCAGCAAGAGAAATGCATGCTTGATCTGGTAGAGATCAGGTGATTGACTCGGCCATTGCAGAATATTCCACTTCTTTGCCTTAAAACACTCCTGGGTTGCTTTCACATTATGTTTTGTGTCATTGTCCATCTGTAAAGTGAAGCGCTGTCCAATCAACTTCGCTGAATTTGGCTGAATCTGCGCAGACAATATATCCCTATACACTTCAGAATTCATCCGGCTGCTTGTCTTCTGTCACATCAACAGACAAGGGACCTAGTGCCATTGGAAGCCATGCATGCCCATGACATCACATTGCCTCCACCGTGTTTTACAGATGATGTGGTATGCCTCAGATAAGCCATTCCAAACTTTCTATTTTTGAGGTTTATGAATGGTTTGCACCTTGTGGGGAACCCTCTCTATTTGCTCTCGTCAAGTCCTCTCTTTATACTTGGATAATGATATGCCTACCTCCTGGAGAGTGTTCTTCACTTGGCTGGATGTTATGAAGGGGTTTTTCTTTACTATGGACAGGATCCTAAAATCATCCAACAATGTTGTCTTCCGTGGACGTCCAGACCTTTTTGTTTGGCAGAGCTACCAAACTGTTGATTTGGCCACCTAATGTTCCTGCCATCTCTCTGATGGATTTGTGTTTTTTTTGCAGCCTAACAATGTCCCATTTCATTTGCACTGAGAGCTCCTTTGACCGCATGTGTGTTCACAGCAACAGCTTCCAAATGCGAATGCCACACCTGGAATCAACTCCAGACCTTTTACCTGCTTAATTGATGAAGAAATTATGAAGGAATAACCTACACCTGCCCATGAAACAGCTTTTGAGTCAATTGTCCAATTACTTTGGGTCCCTTGAAAAAGACGGGGCTACATATTAAACAGCTGTAATTCTTAAACCCTTCCTCCAATTTGGATGTGAATACCCTTAAATTAAACCTGAGATACTGCACTTCAGGCCCATATTCATTATTTAACTCTGACTTGAATATATTTTGGTAAACAGCCAAAATAACTTGTCAGTGTCCAATTATTTCCAGACCAAACTATATAACCACAGACTTGTGGATAATCAAAAAGCAATGAATGACCAATACCACAGACCAGAAGTAAGATATTCAATCAAAATAAACCAGCAGAGTGAGTCACATCTACATCTATGAGTACTGTATGGGAAAGAAACACTTCATCCAGAGAAACCCGGGAGGACCAAAACCTTGGTATTTTTTTCCTTTGACACAGAGCACATGCAAAGTTAGGGTTGGGTCTAAATATCAAAAGCCAAGCATGGAGCAAAATTGCTAATATAAACCCTAAAAGGCATCAGTTTCATTTCAAAGGTTTGGTAGCTCAGCTATATTTTCGGGTCTTTCATATAGACGCATGGGCTTTGTTATCACCTTTGTATGACTGAAGTAATTAGAAATATACAGTACAGTACCTCATGGGTCGGCAATTAGGTTTGACCTCAGGCCAATTCTTTCCGAGCTAATATTCCATGAGCCAGAATTTAAATAAAACCGCAATTAATAGCCTACACTACGAATTGACGCAAAACATTAGTACATAAATTCATTGGCAGTAGGTTGACATTATTTCAATCTTAACCTCAATAAAATCAGAAAAGCAATTTCAGCAGGATGGCAGCAGAGGAAAGGAAGAAAACCCACGGATCAGATCACTAGCAAGCCAAACGGGCGAAGCACATTAAAAACAGTCGCACCTCAAAGAACTTGCAAAAAGTAGGAGGAGATGGCTATACGAACCCAAAACTAGTTCTCCGCCTGCTGGCAGCTAACACTGCAGAAGGGGAGGTAACTGGTAGTGGGAATCTACCAGATCCACACCTGAGGAAACCACAGGAATGGCCCAGGGCTCAACGAAGAGACAGCCACATGGAAGCCCAGTCCAAATGGAGAAAGCCTGTACCGACAACCAGTGCCAAGCCCAGCCAAGCCTCCACCACCCTGCCTGGAGCTACAGAGGCGGAGACATCAGCATGAGCCCAGCAGCGGAACTCACAGACTGACTACAAGCCTTGCAGAAGAACAAAGCGTCAGTGACTCAATGACAGCCTTAGTGTCCCGATTACAGGAAACCATAGGCAGGTCTAGACCACGGTTTCTCAACCCTCTCCGCACACCACCCCAGGCATTAGTGACGAGCCCACAACCTGATCTGCTTATAGTGGCACTGATGATTTTCTCTTGTTGGCACTATGATCAAAGGGACGCAAGAGCACAGAAATCACCTTGCTAAGCCCACAGTCTCTGTTTATCTAACACTTGATTTAAAAGGAATATTAGACTTTGAATGGTGTGGTAAACACAGCCATTCACAGCCAAACCCCATTAAGTCAAGTGAAATGTCATTGCATGATTTGCTTTGAATGGTGGACATTAAACGGTGCGCTAACCTAAAAAGAGTATGCCCACTTGTCCGCAGTCTGCAGTGAACTGCAGAAAGAGAGGGCTGTTATCAACTGAAACGCTTGAAGGGGCAATCTGAAGTTGCTACATTTTTATAAACATAAAAATTAATTTCATCGTAGATGGTTATTCCTTGCATCCATACCTCTTAATGTGATCTTCCCATCTGGTTTGGTGTCCGCAGGCTTGTATAAAGTTAGGTTATAACACTGCACAAAGTCAGTAAACTGCATTTGGATTTATGTGTGAAAAACAGTGGTTATGGATTCCCAAGTTTAAAAGACTGAAGATTCATACCCCAACCCAAGACAGACAGACGGGGGGGGGGGGGCAAGTTCAAGACCAAGACC
>JACXGI010000049.1:32842-61860 GCA_016801175.1 Esox masquinongy | reverse complement strand
TCCCTTTAGTGAGTCTGCAACAAACAAAATTTGTCCCTATTCTCCTATTCTATCTTTTGTTAGAAATTGTTTGAATTGTCTCAAGGTTTGAATTGTCTCAAGGTCTGTATTTTGTGATTTTGTCCATGTTCTCCAGTCCACAACATAGATTAAATACAACCCATAAAATTATGGGACAGCAATTAATGTAGGAAACTAAATTGAGGCTTTTTTACTCCACTGATCATAGCTGGTTTCTGTAAGAAAGGAATCAGATCAGAGTTTCAAGGACATGACTGAAAAATGATGTGGTCTTGCATAGGACCGGAGTAACAACACTGGCCTTACGCATCTTGACATCTGTCTAGATGAAACCGTTATTTCTGTTGCCGAGTTGAATCGTAGCACTGGCAAGGACAAAGGAAGAGCCTACAATGGTGGTTAACCAGACGGATGCATATTTTATCCAAAAAGGAAAACAAAAGTTATTTGAACAATGCAGATGACTCACAAAGAGACATCATGCTTTGAAATAAACTTTGGTCGTCAGCCAATGTTTCCCTAATGAAAAGTTTCCTTTGCCTTTCATCGAAGCCGAAAGACAATGAGGGGTGAATAAATGGCCCTGTGTCTTTGTGTAACAGGTGTCTGATGTGGGTCTTGGTTGGTCCAGCAGGTTTACACCGCTGTGCTATTGTGACCTTCCAAAGAGCGACAGACATCAAAACTGAAAACATGGACAATTTCTCCCTTCCTCAAGTATGTGACATTAAATTTAAAGACATTGTCTGACCAAATAAGAAATCTAACTTTCCCCAGATTTCCTCCCTCATATAAGTGTCACCAATGTAGACTTGCTACAGTATCTAGCTACAGAATGTGAGTAATCTCATCTGTTTTGTAATGAAGGGCTTTTTTGCCATGATGCGATAGCTAGCTATTGTTAATACAAGCAGCTAATGTGTGCCAGCTCTTTAACTGAGCTAGCTATGACAACTGAGCTAGATTATCTGACCACCAAATTTACCAAGATAACAGACAAAGGTAGCTGAAAACCAAGTAGCTACATATGGATGGTACAGGTAAGCAAGGGATAAACACCAATGTTCAGTAAACATAAGCAAACATTTATTAGCGCCAAAAATGTATATTACAAGACAATTTGATGTCTTTGGGTACTGACGTATGGGACCGCTTATGATGTACTGTAATAGAAAGCATTGCCAGGAATACATGTAAGCAGATACGAGGGCAATGGCCAGGCTGAGGTGTCCAGTTTTCTCCCTGCAACACAGTCTGACGTATGTTAATGCTCACTGATTTGACACATTAAATAACACTATTTAACATGTCAAATAAACAGATTATAGAAATATCCTGAAGAAATTACCAGCAACTGTTTTAATTTAGGAAATATATTTACCTGTTGTATTAACAGTTTTTTATTAAAACACTTACAGCTTACTAACCTTGCACTTGTGCATTGCTTATTAGATTAGATTCAATGAAGAGTACAAGTACATAACAACAAAATGCAGTTAGTATCTAACCAGAAGTGCAAATAGAGGGCAGAACATTTACAAATATTTACAAGTATTAAGTCCATTACAAGTGGAATGTATAGATGTGCAATGAAGGTGAATCCAGTACAAATGGCAATAGGGACTGGGTCCAAACATGACCAATAAGGAAAACAGCCTAACAAATTTAGACCATTGAAATTATGACATGACACCTTGCTAGTAATCTAAATCAAACAGATTGCAGTTTTTATGTTGTTTTTTTTTGTTGTTGGTGAGAACATTGTTTGCGATTGCGTGAGAACCTTGTTAGTATTTAGCTTTTTTTCCCGGCTAGTGGTCCCAGATAGTCTGAGGACCATGTGAATGGAGGACGCGCATCATAGCATACGTACCAATAAATCACTGACATTGCATTACAAGCGAGTGTAACCACCCAAAAAATATAATGTACACATTAAAGAATTAATTGAAGTCATATTCAAGAACAGATTGTTTTTCCAAGCGAACAACTGTTTGATGCTAGGAATAGCCCAGTCATTATAGCCCAGTCAGTCCACCTTGGTGTCACCTCTACACTGCTGACACAGCTCTCTACACAGTGCCAGAAAGCCAGGGAGAGATGGAGGGAGAGGTGTGAAACTAACAGCTGAGACCCTCATACTGTGGGGGGGTGGGGGGTTGTGACCAGGCTAGCCAATCAGAACAGGAAATGAGTCCAGGATGCCACCAGGAGAGTGAAGAAAAATTTGGAGAGCATCCTGGAATTAGAGTTAATTAGGTGGCTTGAACAATCAATTACCCAGATCACCTTCAACCATTAACCCTGTACTAGCTAACCTCAATTATTCCACCCTAAATTCCCATGGTAAGAAGTTACAGAGCAAATACATATTATAGATTATTTTTGTGTGGCCATAGATTTAGGAAGATAAGATGATATGGGAATTCCTTCTCTGTCTTTGAAAAGAAGCAAAGTAATATACAAGGGCTAAAATGCTTTTTTTAAGCCTGTCTTGGCACAGCACCAAGACACTGCTTATCTAGCGGCATGTGACAGATCCATGAGACGCACTGGCATCGATTCAATGTTTGAACCACTAGTTCAATGGATGTATTAAATACCAGAGCCAGTGCACCCTTAAGCCCCTGTACAACATCAAATCCCATTTTAAATGACATACAACAAACCGAGCTTATGAATTTGGTTAAATAATGTGGAGTAAATCGGAGGGATTTGCAACAATGAAACACATGAGTAGGAGTTAAGAGAGAATTAGTGAGATTCACAAGGCTCTGTAATTGAACAGACCCTCTATTAACCTTTGGGAGGTTTTTGGTATTTAGTTACCCTATGCTTACTTACTACTACAACAACAACAACTACTACTACTACCACAACCACACAACCACTACAAGTACTCCAACCACTACTTCTAAAACCACTACTACCACAACTCCTCAATTATCATTTGTTTAATTGTAATTAGTCTCCAAAGACACAAACAAATAACAATACAAATGAACCTATCCAAAAACACAGAACATTGAAGGCAAAGCGCAACAAAACCATTTATGTATGAGGTGGATAATAGAACAAAAATAATATACTGTAGGTCATTATAAGCTTTCCTGAACAACTGTCTTTAGCTGTGCCTTAAAAGAGGCACTCCTCCATGATAATAATTCTGAGTCTGATTTAAAAAGTGGACATCCTTTGATACAAGCCAAGTGAAGCCATGGTTCTGGGTAAAAGGTTTGGACTTCAGTTGGCAAATGGGTTACAGTCTGGGGCCAAAGTTCTTAGGGTATTTGGAACTGAAAGAATGTGTCAAATCAAAAGATGTCAAAAGATGTTTGCTAAACCTCACCAAAACTGGGTAGAAACAATACCAATCCATCTAGAAGCAACTGAAAGAGACAGGAAATTAATGGCGTGGTTTGTCATTCCTCCGACAAGCCACGTGCTCACATCCTCATTTAAAATTAACAGCAAAATGTTGCCTATGGCTGTGTCTAGTTAAGAGCCGTATCTAGGGATAGTGAGATAGATATGAATAGAAAAAAAGGGGGAAGAAACAAAAAGGGATGGGGGTAGCGGAAAACACGGAACTGATAGCAAGTGGATGGAGATTAATGTAAATAGAGTCATTCAGAATGCTGTTACATGAGATGGTGCTTGTTGCGTGTGTTTACTGTTCCAAAAGAGACAGTTCTCTCACACCATGCAGAAAAGGGTCAATCAAGAGTCACCACTTTGCAAGAGCACAGATTCTGTGCATTTCTAGGAGAAAAGACAGCTGTGCCATTCTTTTCTGTTTCCACACACAAAGAAAACACTTGAGTGATATTGAAAGTGAAAGTGATATTCCTCTGACACCGTCCAAAATAATTCAGAAAATCCATTTTTAAAAGGCTTTTATTTGAGGAAGTTATAATTATATTACAAGTCTTAAATTGTTTCCTTCCTGTCTGACCAGTCAACAGTAAGTTATACATTTTGATGACAACATTGCTTCCATAAGCAAGATAAGACCTATGCTGGTATTTCACACATTCAATCACCAGGATAACCTTTCAGTATTTTTCTTCTTTCCACAACAGGCGTTCAAAGACAAGCAAACAACGGGTGGCTGAAGACAATCTAACAGTTCCAAGTTTGTCACGGCTGCAGCTCGGCAGAGACATCAGAACAATTGCAATGAATTGGTGTCCCAGCTGACGTTATGCAATTGTAGCCCACAACATTATAATTCAGTCAATACAGAGTCAGTACAGGTTAATCGCAGAAGAAAAAAAAATAAAAACCTGCTCAGCGCCACTTGACATCGAACATACACGCTACTCTTCACGTCTCCCTCTTTGCCAGACCCACGGTCCAATAATCGTATAATTGAATACTGACATATGAACAGCTGCAAATGACATCACGTCAAGAAAGTCAGTTGTGTCAAAAGTCAGCTGTTATGAAAAAGGTCAGTTGCCTCCAGGCTGTTGATGGCCACTGATTCGTCAATGGGGACAGTTACATTTCAGGTTGCAGCAGTATCTAGTGGCAGTGACACTCCACTGCAGTCATAAATGGGCAACTCATTAAATGGTCTTAAAGGTGGACGACTCCAGCCCCAACGGGCGGGAATAATGTGCAAACCCAAACAAGGTTTTTAGTAGCGTCCAACACACCAGTGATTTGCCCACGCCTAGTTGCAACTTGGTCCATCCATGTTTAGACAATATCTAGACGGTCATGAGTGTCAGTATCGTAGCCCACTGGAGGTTCTTAGCAGGGTTGGGTGGATTCTTGAGAAGGCTGGGTTGTCATGTTAATGACTGAAGCGTCTTGTAATCGGTGAGTGGGCCCTGGGGGCTGGAGGGGCTAAGAGACTAAGAAAGACTGGTGTGTGAGAACTCTGAAGTTAAGTCATTCCTTCCAACCTGCTTGCCCATAAATGGAACCAGAAACTAACCTAGTGGCTACTGTTGTAACAGTTTACATATTGCATTTTTGGCATCATGGTCCAGTTAAGTTTTGGAACTAGGAAAATAAAAGGCCATTCACAATGACCAGCATTCACAATGTTCCTAGCAATGTCTGCAGCGACTGAATTACATCAGTTCTCTTAAAGATGCAGTCAGGGATTTTGGGGAGTAACAATATATCTTTTAAGCTTCTCATTTTGGCCTGTGTTGTTTGTTGGTTATATATGTGTATAATTTAAAAGCAGAATCACTAACCTACTTCAGTTGGCAACATGCATAACACGGGCACATTTTGGCACAATAGCGTCACATTTACAACCACTGACAAAAATCCCACAATGCATCTTCAAGGTTTCACTCTGACGCTGCGTTCATAGCCATGTAGAATGTGGAAATGTATTAATCTGTCTAAATACTTTTGGCACACTAAAATGGGGGACCACATTCAAAGTGCGCTGTAACTCCTAAATTGTTCGTCCGATATGGATGACAATACCCTCAAATTAAAGCTGACTGTCTGTCGGCACTTCAACACCATTGTCATTGCCTCATTTCAAATGAAAAGGGATGGAATACAGAGAAACAAAATTAATCACTGTTTAAACTTTTCTGTGTAGTTTTCGTGAAGTAGTTCTAGTGCTATGACAGGTTGGAGACCGCTTTTTAAGTGTAGCTTTAGGTGATCCGCCATGAAAGACCACCACAAATTAATCGGTTAAAGTAAATATAAAAAAGTATTTCCAAGGATTTTCTACATTCAGCAAATCCAGCGGTTAACCAATGGTAACAAGAAAACTCAAGGCACTATCAAAAGCGCGAGTCGGTAGTAGTCAGTACTCTATGGTTAATAACTGTGGCTGTTAGTTAGGCAAGTTGCCTTGGCTACTGCATTTCCCTTTCACCGCAGTTACAGCACAAGCATCTCTCTTCTGCAGCCGTGCACAGATTCAAATCGTAAGTTTAAAATTGAAATGCATTTCCAAACCCCAGATTACCCAACCAAAAAATGTATTATACTGTTCAAATACTACAATTATTTCAAAACAGTGATCCGTTGTAAAAACAATGCCTGACAGAGCTGGACAGATGAATGGTAAGGCCGGGCTGGGGAATCTGTTGGAGGCCTTCCATTACTACCTTGACTAAAAGGACACATCCTGTGACAGATGGTAGCTAGATTCAAAATCAAGTATGGTCTGTGTGCTGCAGTGTATTTCGAAACATTCATGTCATTAATGAACCACCAAAGGCTCACCCCATTCCTGTGTATAAATTTAAAATGTTTTCAAATGATTAGACCTTGAAATAATCATTAAAAAAAAGGACTGAAATCAATAGGTGTGTTTTGCAACTTCCTCACCTGCGCAGTAGACTGCCCATTTATCTCTTGATAACTTTATGAGGTAGATGTGCATATGATCTGAAATGTATCAAAAAGTATGTGTGCATTGCTGCTTCAGAAGTCTGTTGTCTGTTTTTGTGCTTTGGAATAAATCCCAATGGGAGCACATTCTGTACAAGTGCTTTGCTTGTGCTATGTATTGCTAGGTCTTGGCTTAGCTGGGGAGACACTGCAGGAGGACGAAGCCAGATGAGACGCGCTGAGATCACATCATCCATTTAAACGCCTTTTCTCCCCCTGGCCTGGACACTACCATTCTCATTTCACTGGCCATTACAGCCAATCAGACCTTAAGCCAAGAGGAAATTGCACACCCAATTTACACCCACAACTGTTTGCTATCGACGGCTTCCTCACTTTTGTAGTGGTGGAACGATGACAAAAACATTGAAGGGGACTTCTGTAAGCTGGGTAAACGACTATTTGTTAGAATTGCTGTGGTGTGGTTGCGGGAGACGGTGTGATGCTAGTTTAGCATTCTCTGAGTTTGATATACCTTCAATTCAGAAGGGACACAGCTACAGGTAGCCGTAGGAGGGAGTTCTATTTTTGCCTCAGATCTCATCTTCGTTCTTTTTTTTCCCTCCTCAAGGTTATTCATCTGGCTGTAGGGTGGAATCATAATCAATGGCTAAAGCTAGAGTTAAACCGAGCCTGGGAATCTATCGCTGTGCATATGGGATAGGAGAGCAGAGCCATGTTTCATTATAAATTCAAGGCCAATCTGTGGAGGGGAAGCAAGGCTGGATGTTAAGGTAATGAGTTAATTTAAGAGATAAGGAACAGCAAATCTCTGAATATTCTCAGAGATGTCACCACAGGCAACGATGTAAGTTCACCTGCCACGGGCCAGAGTGGGACGAGAACACAGCATCTACTCTTGCCATTTAAATTACAATTTCTACAATATGGAATTTCATCAGGTCATTTGATAGCTGCAAAGTGTGACAAAAATGGCAAATTATGCAAATATTCTAAATGTATTCTACATTAGTTATTCAACAAATAGCTTCAAATCATGCAATTCAAGCTATTAAATAAAAGAGGCCCAGGGCATAGAGTAGAGGAGTATTGTCAGTTACTACAGGCCTCGCTCTCCCTTATTTGCATTGTCCTTTAGGGTAACCCCAAATCTGTCAGACTGTTCCATTGATGGAGAGATGGGGAAGTTACCAAACAAACTATTTTTGTGTCTCTCCTTTTCTCATTCCAAGCGAAGCAGAGGCTGTGGGTTATTTTGCTGTGTTATCATTCCAGCAATTGACTCAAGCTGTGCTCGCCAGCAATTTTATCTTCCAGTGGCAAGCGAGAAACTAGAAGAGCCTTGGCTGGGGGTGAAATGTAAAAGGCTTCTGGACAGCAGCCAAAACAGGAAGTGTGGCACCCGGGAAGACAATGGACTACAGGTTAGGGAGATCACTAGACCAAGCACATAGCGGCACGCAAAAGCAAACCGCTTGTTCATCTACAGTGTGCACAAGGGGAGGAAGAGGGAGGAGGGAGGGAGGGGAGGCATGACAACCCACGGCAGGCAGGAGACTTGGTTGCCATGGTGACAAACAAGGATGTTTGCATCAGAGGCTTAATCTCGGCTGGTGGCCACGAAAGGCGCACGCGCGCACACACACGCGCACGCATACACACACACACTTTCCGCCAGCCGTAATGGAGAATCACCGGAGCACAACAACTGCTACTCATTCCAAAGAGGGAGAACAGGCGGGAAAGGGGTACACCTTTTTCTTATCACACTGGCATTCAGCCCCAATCAGAGAGCCATAATCAGCGCTAATATCCACTACAGCCTTGTCCTGTGGATAGAGGCACGCTGGCATCCACGTACCATTTTTCACTGTTCTCCACACATTACAGCCACACAGCTATATCTTTATTATTTACATCAATAAAAGAACAATTTCACTCATCATTAGTCGATGATCATCAAGGTACAACAATGACATTGGCTGAGAGTAAAGAAATTGAATATATCAGTCCAATTCATTTTATAAAGCCCTTTTCACACCAGCAGTTGTCAAAGTGCTTTTTACTGATCAGAATTTAGAAGAATGCCATGGACTGGTATGCCGTTCTTCCGACAAACTCTCCTACTGATGCACACTATAATGGGAAGAGGACAAAATCCAGACATTAAATTTACCTTAAATACATTTTAAGATAATTGGATTGATATGCAGGCAAAGAGGAGTTATGAACTGTACACAAAAAAAGCCTGAAATGTTATTAATTTCAACTAGACTAAAAACATTTTGTGAGTACGTCCTCTGGAAAACAAAAAGTTCTGACAAGGATGCAGCAGTATGACATTGATTGTAATTGCATTTACGTCTCGGTGGTGGCACCGCTGTGTCCCCTGTCCTTTTATGACTCATACATCTTCTAAGGGCACTCGCTGTTGTTGTGTTGTAGCTTAGAGGCAGCAGATTCTGGAAGTAGTTTCTCTCATTTTGAAGCTGTCATGCTGGCCCTATTTGAGGGATTCCAACAGAGGAACAGGAGATAAGTAACTGAATGTGCTTTTATAGAAAAATGCAATATTACAACATAAAGCACCTCTTCTTTAATAACTTGTTGCACGACTCTTCTGTACTACGAATAGTGGCTTTGTCCAAATACAGTATACTCGATTATGGAGGTATTCAGTCTAGCTGTCATTACTTTTCAACCCTTTTACCTCTGTACAAACCATGTTAATAAAAAGCATTACACAACATAGACATTACAGATACTACACTGAACAAGCGTTGGTTTCTTACCAACTGATGCTAATTAATATTATCGGTATGGCCACACATGCATCTTGGAAGGCCATGACTCTCCTTCCTCTAGGTCTGACACAGGTTGGAGTGGTGGAGCACTATTTTAGTAAAGCCTTGAGATGAGAGAAGTGAGGGGATTCATCTTTATTACATTAATAAAACATTCCAAATGTCCTCTAGCTCACCCTTTTCACTCTGGTTGCCCTTTAGAAAATAGCAGCAACAGCATAAAGCTGCTAGGTATGTAAGGCATTTCACAAGGTTTAGTAAAAATTTGAAATTGGAGAAAGGAAAAAGTAATTCCCTTCTGGGATTCAGACAGATTTTATACAGAAGGAAGGTTGGCTGCCTTACAAAATAATTTAACATTTTAGCCTACCATGATTTGTTCGTCCACACATATATAACGGAGATCGGGGCTGGTTGTCACAGTGCTTATAACTCTGTATGCAAGAGGGCATTGGGGAAACATTTTAAGAAAAATGCGTGACCCCTGAAGAAGAGGACATAAATTTAATAATTTTATTTAGCAGACTGTCCTATCCAGAGCAATTAGAGTGACACGGCAAAAACATTTTCACCTCGTTGGCTCCCAATCTGAAGTCGCAGGAATGCAACATTGAGGTGAGAGGAGTGTTTGGATTTGTCTTGCATGAAACTGAGCATTCACGTTCCCTTAAAATTCTTTATTTTATATTTGTTATGATGAGTGTATCCAATAACAGCCACTTTTATTGAAAAGAGGATTGGATGATTAATTTAAGCCTATGTGAGTTGCTACTACATAATCATAAGCGGAGTAGCACGTATCCGAGGCAAGGGCTCATAGTGCTGAGTTGCAGGCGGAATACACAATGTGAATAACTGTGGACAAGACTGGTTTGCAACAGCATGGAAGACCCTGTCTACAAATATCGGAGGTCATGCAGGATCAGGACTGTAAATATTTCAGGGTCTAACATGCAGGAACCTACCGAGGTTTGCAACTATCAGGAGTCCCCAGCATCCTGTATGCATTTATCCACGGGGACCGTGGAAATATTTTGTTAATGTGGTCGTCTTACCTATGGAAGGTATTTGTTCTATTTTTACATTTCTTGCTAAAAGAAAATGTTGCACACCAACACCAAGATCTTTCAACCTGTAAGTACAACCATACATCAAAAGCAACCACATTGCTCTTCATGAAAAAATTTCAAAGCAATGCTTTAAATTCCCTTAAAGACATTAATTCAAGCTTGACATCATTTTGCAGTGTATTCCACTCTTGTGTAGCATGGAAATTAAAGTTAATTTTTTCTTCCAAAACTACTTTTGCCATTTCACTAAAATTGTAATTAGAAATGGGGAGGGGGTTAGGGGTGAGTTTCCCTTTGATGGTGGGATTGCTTTACAATGTAACCGCCACCCCTATTGTAACAATGTCCTGTGCTTTGCAAACTATAACATTTTACCGAAGTGTAAAGTACTCTGCTGGGTACTCTACTGTACTCAGCTGTAATATATTGTTCTCTACTGCACTCTTCTGTGCTGTTCAAACTCTAGAAACAAACATCTTCGAATGGTTGAGATTTACTCTAGTCTGGACTTTCATCTGACACCCAATTTGATGAACTGCACATTTAGGAGACAATTCGCTCTTTTACTTCGGAATTTATAGTAAAAATAAAGTCAGTCAAACCAAGTGAAAACCCAGTGTGGACACCGGCCTTCAACGCCGACAGACGTCCAATGTCAATGTCAACTTTATATAGCACATTTAAAGCAACCATGGTTGACCAAAGTGCTGAACAGGATAATATCAAATACATAAATTAGCAAGTACAAAGTTACTAACAAATAAAACTTAAAAAAAGATACAGAACAGCAGCACAGTAAGAGACATCTGATGCCAAAGTCAGCTAGGATTAAAAGCCAGAGCGAAAAGGTGTGTCTTTAGCAACGATTTCAAAGTTAGTAGAGCCTGCACAGCTCTATTGCGCAGAGGTAAGCTGTTCCAGAGGGTGGGGGCACCCACCGCAAAGGCTCGATCCCCTTTATTTTTAAGCCTGGATCTTGGGACATCCAAGAGCAACTGGTTAGTAGACCTCAGTGCTCTAACTGGAGAACGATGGTGTAAGAGTTCAGCCAGATAAGATGGCGCCAACCCACATAAAACCTCGAAAACAGGCCAAGACTGGTGTTATGTCCACACAAAGCCTTCAACACCAACATCCACACCAAGCCTTCAACATTGACACCCACACCAAGACATTCTACTTTTTTCTACAAGGCTCTTCCAAGGAGGAAGCCATGGGTGTCAACACGTGACAGCATGCCCACTCACATGAAAACATCAGTTAGCTTTGCACCTGCCCAAGCAGGCGAACGGAGTCGCTAGAGCAGGATGAGACCAGGAAATCCCTGCAGATGATGTCTCTGCTCCCCGGGCAATGATTGCTAATTCGCGTTACCTATGGTGCTTCCCAGACACTTCACAGCTAACAACACAGTCAAGGCTCAAAACTATATTGCGGTGGTCAGCTTGATTCAAAGAGAGATCGCCATAGATCTCTGCGCCATCTGGGAGGCCACAATGACCAACTTTTCAACTGCTTTGCTAAAGAGAATTGGAACTACATGCACAGAAATTGGGCCCATAATGGTTTTATTCAAGTTTGCATGACCTTGGTCTGTCTACTAATATTAGAAAGCATCTTATACTGGGGCTGATAAACACAGTAATTAGTCATGTGGGATAATTCCTGGTACCCACCTACCTCTCCCACCCCTTTTCATTCCATTGGTGTGGCTCTAATTTAGACTGTGCACTTCTACAGGCCTCATTAAACAAACCGTTTCTAGCCCTTCCACTCTTTAGGACCACAGGATTAACCGCAAATGTATTCACAACTGACTTAAAACGCAACATCGGTAGCACCAGTGATTGTATAATCAGGAAATGTTGACGGCTATCAACTCAGAGGAACACGTTCTGGTGCGCACTGTGTAGAAAGGGCGTCATTGATCATGTAATCTCTTCCTTATCTGTGCAGGTCTAAGAGATCAAGACCACCTAAGACCCAGGTAAACACTGAGCCCGGTATCAGGACTAAGTTGTACGCCAGTCTAATTAGGGCATTCGAGCCAGGCCGGGAAGAAAATAATACGAGCCATAACAAATAAAACAAGAGAATGAAGGGACATAATTACATGCAAAATAGTGTTTCAAAGTGCAAAAACCTTCACAAACCTTCTGATGAGCTGATTTTTTTTAACAAGGATGTTAGAGGTCACATTGTTTTACAAGGAAGCAGACTGTATTTGGCCACCATAGTAACACAGCTAGTCTCCTTCACCCCACAGTAATCTAATGTAATTCACTTCTTAGCTACATTTTAAGCGAGCTGGGCCTACAATGAGGTTAGATGTGCTAGTAGTGAGAGCATGTGGTTGTTGTTTGAAGTCCTCTGTTAAAGGATCACAGAGGTCTTCCGGGGGCAAGGTCAGAGGGGCAAGGTAACCCAGAGGCTAAACTGGAGCAGAATTCAGAAGAGAAAAACAAAGAGGAGCTTTCTCTTTGGATCTGTCCAGCAGCAATCACACAAGCCTCCCTGAGCTACGCTGTCTGTTTGAATTAGAAGTGTGAAAAATGTAACCACATGTACGCCTTCCAATTAGGTGATGAAACCAATCAAAATATAACAGAAGCCTAACAATAGAAGCTTGTTTGGATTCGGTACACAACAACATTCAGAACAGGTAGAACTCTTCCCATGCTTCCCATTCACTGGTGCACAAGACAGTGTCATTATTATTAACCACCATGAATCTGACATAGAAACGGCTTGCTGCCTTCACATAACATGATTTGTCCAACTACACTACACATCCCTGGGGGCCTCTGGCATTCAGTGTACAGTACCTGAATCTTACTCATGCAAAATGGCTTTTCAAATAAAACCAGCTCAGTGCTGACTGGTTTTGTCACTGGTTTGGCAGCTAAGAGTCTCCTACACCTTCAAAATATATATTGCTGTTGTATAGTTGCTATAAGGGGCATCGTAGTTAAACATCCAGTTTTCAGACAGACCCACTGTGACCATCTAAACAGATGTATGTTTCGGAAGCTACCGTGAAGTTGCCTTTGACATGGACAACTGAATCAGCACCAGTGAAAAGTGAGAAGGATGTAAGGTCTTGAAATTGAAAGCATTTATCATTTCACAAGACAGAAACAGAGGCCAGTTCATGAGTGTGTCACTGATTTGTACTTCCTTTCGGAGAAATCTGATGCCAAACGTCTGTACATAGTGAAATCAAAATGGACATGGTATTTTTAGCTGCCTGTTTTGCTTTTAACAAGTGTTTAGCCAACCCCCCCCCCTCATTTCCCCTTCCCGTCTACATCTCGTCAATCCTCAGCTCTGATTATCAGCATCAATTGCTCAAAAGAAAGATCTAAACAAACACAAAGCCATCCAGTCAGCTGCCCTTTATCACCCAGAACCCTTGAGTTTTGAAAAGGCTAACCAAGAAATCTGGGCTGAGACTAAAGGTTAAGCCTGTTTGCACATCAGGCTTGGGGCGCGACTGCCCAGCCCTCCTCATTAATGACTATTTAATAAGGAGGATAAAACATGTTGCCACCTCAGGCGACGGTGGCTTCTTTATTAGTTTAGGGTCAACATCAGTCTCCCCATGTCCCTCACATTTGCACAGGCAAAATCAATTTGGGAAGTTTTTTTTCTTCCATAAGCCGCAATTGTCTTGATTTCAGAGGCCTTGCCTTACTGGATGGACAAACCATGACATGAAAGTCTACTAAAGCAATTCCCCAGTAATGGAATCACGCTGATAAAACAATTGGTCTCATTTTCTTGCTCAAGGACTACTTTCAAAAATTTCCACTGAAAGTAGCCATTAAGTTTAAGCCTCAAAATTCTAATATATTTCTGTCCCCATATTTGCACACAGTAAATTCGGCATCACTCTGATGATTTTCTCTAGTAAATTTTGGGCCAGCTGTGGAATAATACTCCCTTATCTGTGGACCCACACGGTTTTATATTTTTACACCCATAATTCTCTCCCCAGTTCCTGCTCCAGCCAGAATACAGACAATAAAACTAAAATGGAAGGCAAGCGTCCAGCGCCCCCATGTTAAAGCAGTAAACAATGAAACAGAAAGGAATACCAGACCCGAATTGTGATAAAGCTCTGGGGAACACTACAATAAATATAGGAATCGCTTTCAAACACAGGAATACACAGGTTGATATGGACCTGAAACATTACACCGGGTTGGCTATACGTATCCTTATAAGGTAAACTATGCAGCTATTGACACATACACAACAATAGTTTGTTTGTTTATACAATACTTAGACCATGGGCAGAATAAATACAAAAAATGGGAAGGTTAGGCTAGCTAGGTTAGCTAGATTGCCAAGCTAGTTAGCAACTAAGGCCTAGTAGGCTACCAGTCTATTTTTTATATATTTTACTGTACTAAATAGTATGATACTATTGTACTGTATTGTACAGTACTTTACATTATGGTATTGTACTGCACTTTATATAGGGTACTGTGTTTCACTGTGCTGCATTGTATTTTAGTGTATGGTATAGAATTGTACCTTTTTGTAGTCTTAGTAAGCAATAACACACGACAGACTGCTTTAACAGGGAATAACCACTCATCTCACCAGTATGAGACAGCACAAGGCTGAAGGCCCCATCTACCACGTTCAATGTTGATGGCACTCCGATGCTAAAGCAGTTAATGTAACAAGTCCCAACTAATGATCATCACATGTACAATGGCTGTTCTCAGCAGTGAACACTTTGTATAAGAGAAGAATTATGCAAGAAATATGCAAGAAAGAAGAAATGTGCAAGAAATACAACTTTACCCTTCCTCATTGACTTTTACCAGCGGTTTCTTCTCCCGTTTACTGATTAGCTAAGAGGTCGCTATTAACGTCTAGCGAATGAGCAAGGCCAATTGCTAAAAGCTAAGCGCTATCCAAGGGTGATCAAAACACAGCATGAGCACAGCATGAAGCAAGTTAGCGACGGAGCTAAGACGAACACCAAGTAATCGCCAAGTCTAAAGCCTTCATCTTTTTAGTTTCCTCCCTCTTGTGGGAGAGAATTTGAAAATGTATCAGTTACCTTTATGACTAGTTTTAGTAACAGATATACAAGGCATAAGCAGTATTTCATTTCCAGAAGGCAAACAACTAAATGTGAACATCAGTTGGCAGTTGATGTGGTTACCGTTGTGTTTGGTGTATTTATTATACCTTTTGACACCATGTCCGGTCGATTTTTTCATAAAAAATGTCAAAACATAATTATGTCTTCATGTATTTATGACTCTTCGCTTTTATTTATTTATATGAAGCTGCTGTGAAAACTCCCCTAGTTAGTATATAAACGACAAGCCACCGTCAGTAGAAATTAGTTGGAGAGGTCATTTAGATTTAGATGAGGGATGGGAGATATGGAGGGAGTTGCATCCCTCATCGCTGCTATCACCTGGCAACAGTTTGACATGGGCACCTCCTGGCTAATATATTCAGAGCAAGTGTGAAACGCTGGACAGAGAGGCTCAGTTGCATGAGCCCAAGGCTACAGCTCAGCAATCCTGCTATTCAGTGTCTTTCTGGTGGACTCTCATAGCAACAGGTTGATCCATGCCACCCGAGATGTAATCCCGGGGTAACAGCTCGCTATGCACATGCCTTGTTTGTCAGAGAGAGCAACAGGGTATTAACCGGGGATATGCTTGACAAGTTTAACACAGGGCTTTGGGGGCGTTGTGAAAATACTGTATGTGTTCACTGTGGCAGAGGACTATTGTGTAAGTGACGGTGGAAGCTGATAAGAGCAGGATGGCTGGAATGGGGCGAATTGAATGGTGTCAAACTAATGGAAACTGTGTTTGATGGTTTTCGCAAAATCACATCAGTGACAGATTGGGTTCAGTTTCAACTACTTGATTGAGCTGATTTTTATTCTCAACAGCATAGACTGCTGCGCAAAGAAAACACTGATTTGTCTAGTAGGCTGTAGCCTACTTCTGGTATGAAACTAAAAACAGAAAACTGTCAAAACCATTCTCCATTCTGTAGTATTCTCAGTAACCCTGGGCCCCAGAAGGTGTGTAGATGCAGGGACCAGAAAGACTACACGGTTTAAGGATCGATTGTGATGTCTGATTATACAAATGGCATTATAGCTAATATTTTAATCAATAGTGTGCTCCGATCCTCCACAAGCAAGTCATGCCAAAGATAAACCCATCACATGTGAGGGATAGAGGGAGAAAAGATGCAAGGCAAGCCACAGCTGGGTCACTTTATCTCATGGTGAGCAGTGGGATAAGCTTCCCCGGGATGAACACAGCTCCTCATCTTCCGCCTCCTCCCTCTCCTCGTCATCCCTCCATCCGCCCACACATCAACACCGTGGTGTCTGCTTCGTGCTTCCAGCTACTAAGCCTCGTGCCTATATAATCTTCTCAACCTGTACACGCTGCCATCTCCTAATCACCAAAGTAACCCTACTCCCGCTGGTGCGCACATAGGAATGAGCACCAGAAAAAGTACCACACCAAACGGTTGGGCGTCGTAGGGCGGTAGACTTCCCCGTCCCCCGTCTTCCACTACTCGTCTCCATATCAATCGGACAGCAATCACACAGACCCAAACAAACATAGCCCCTCCCATGTTGGCACCCCCACCCACCCGCACGCTCTAACTTTTGGGGATACACCAGAGAGGGAGTGTCTAATCCTACCTGGCACCGCACGCCGTCAGCTCCCGATCAGTCCACCCGGATATGGAGAAGATCTCATCTGGGGGGAACGAGGAAGTCTCTGGGAGAGGGGGGGAGGGAGAGAGCGAGAGAGAGCGAGAGAGAGAGGAGGAGTCTCCGTCAGTGGGAGAGGTGGAGGAGAGAATGTGTCTGGCTGGTGGTAATACTGATGCTGCCACTGTCTGCAGCCTTTATTCTGTGGCCAGCCTTGAGGGAGCCCTGCGCGTGGCTCTGTATTAGCCCCTGTAGAAAACAACACAGTGGATGCACTGAGCGATGGGCTGAGAGAGAGAGAGGGGGGGGGAGGAGAAAGAGACAATGGGGAGAGACTCGGGGCTGTTTAAGAGAGCTGTCGTCACGCAGCAGTTTCTTCGGAATCCCTCCAGTGAGAGGGGCACTACATCACAGAGTCCTTGGCTGTGATTGGCTGAGGCGAGGGGAGATGCCAGGGACTGGGGAATCTGTCATATTTTGGTCAGGCAGCTGTAAACTAAGATGACCCTTCCACACACATTATCATGCCCCCCTGTGTCCGAAGCCACCACAACAGGGCACCCAGTCAATGACGAGCAAGGACAGTCCCACACATTCCCCTATGGGGTAAGGGCGTCTGTCTGTGTCTCTCTGTGCGTGTTTCCTTGTGATGGCCTGAAGGTTGAGGCTTGTCTGTGTACATGGCATGACCTGGCATGCCCAAACACACACGTACAAGCGTGCAAATGCGCACGCACAGGTCCTACCAGAGCCTGCCCATGAAAGACATGATTTCCCCAGAGAGAGGGTCTCTTCAGTAGAGGAGTTTGATGCAAACACTGCAAGGGCAATCTTTAATTAAAAGGATGAAATGTGCTGTGACTCAGACAGTAGGAGGGAGATGCTTATTGACTCCATGTTATACCAGCCTGCCCTCATTCATTTTGAAAAAGCCTGGAAGGTGAACAGAAAACCTCATCTAATAGATGACCTCCTAGGGCTCTCTGGCATTTATGAACACTCTGGCCCATGAAAACATTGACGGAACTAATGATCATGCGACACACGCTAAGAAACTCCAGTGACCGTAAAAAGTGTGAGGAATATATACATCGTACCGAGGAGACACAGGGAAGACACATTGCAGGTGTTCAGAGCCCTGAATGGCATTTTATAAAAGGTAACAGGTGGGGGAAAATCTCAACTGAAAGACAAACTGCTCTGCTTGGGCGGCAGCATCGTCTTTAGGATGGCCTCCCGTCAGCAGTTTGGGATGTGGCCAGTCACAGCTCCATCCTGGCTATATTTTTCTTCATCGCCGCCCACGTCTGGGGAGCCGAACAGCTTTAAGGGGAACCTGGCTTGGCGGGTCTTTCTTCAGCTCGTCTTTCTCTGGGCGGCTCGTCAGGCACAGTCTTGCCTCTGGACAACTGGTCGGTTGTGGATGGGGCTCTGGGCAGCTTGTCACGTGCGTTGTTGGGGGTCAAAGATGTCATGGCAGGCCATCATATTCAGACTCCTGCTCTTCCCTTCAACATTTTCAGCAACAACTCCCCCAGCCTTCTCTATTGGGGCCTCTTCAGACTTCCCCTGAAAAGGTTACAATGGGAGGCAGCTGAACAGGGCCAGGGCTGGCCCAGTGGTTTGCCTCCGGAAGGTTCCAGAACCTACCAGCTTTTTTTCCTTTGGGAGCGACTTCTTTCGGGCCATAATATAATTAACTCCATTTCCACTCTATGTTTCTAGGCATGTCCTCTATATAGGGACTGTTTCCCTTTCACTTTAGGTTGGAGATGAAGTTTTGTATTTTCAGGAAGGAGTCACTAGGGACTGAATGTTGAGCAGGGCTGGCTGGGCCGAAAGGTCATGACAGAGGGCGAAGCAGAGGAGCGTAGATTCCTTTCATGTTCCAACATTGCATCATTCTGGGAATGAAAAGGGCCTAATCTCAATCAATTCAGGCATATTACATTGACAGGCAGTCGTCTGGCTTTCATCCAACCGAAATGGTTCAGTGTATGTGAGGAATGTGTGCACATGAATGTATACTGGAGAGTGTTCTTCATCTTCCCCATTCAGTGATCATCAAGTTGTGCCCTTTCTGCTTAAAATGACAAGCACTATATGATTTAAAACCATTGGGGGGAAAAAAGAATCACAATAAACCATCCTGCATTTAATTTCTACTTTTATTTTACTCATTCAAAAAGACCCTGGAAAATAAAAGACAAAAGGTGCATATCTCAAGACAGTACCCTTCTTGCCTTTTAAAGAATCCTTCTTGCCTACTTATTAATCATAAATGTACCCTTTCATCCAAAACATTAATGGGATGAAAAGGGTTCAAGGTTATTCAGATTTATTTGGCTTTTGGTAGAATGCTTTCCCTCTGCAAATTATAATTTAGGAACCTTTAAGGTTGTGTACATAAGGAGGTTATTTGCATTTGAGTACTCACATTGTAGATGTCTATTTTACTTTGTACATTAACATCACTGATGTATTAAACTAGAAATACAGCACCCAGTGGTTATTCCCAGAAGGTTACATGTCACCATGTAAACCCCATTGCTTTCAGTAACTACCTCCAATTTACTCAAGACACCCATCCAGAATCACAATTTAAAACTATGATTCACAAATCTGAAGGCTTTTTCATAACTGAGTCACTAAGTTCCCTGCTTGGTCACCCAACATCCCACACTCAAAAGGTCATACTCCACAGGCTTTGGCTCTGTCCCAGACATCGGTTACAGACAACAGACCTATTAATAGAAACATAGAGTTCTGCCAACTGTCAGCTGTGTTTGCAGCAAATGTTCCAGGACAACATTTTAATATTCATACCAAGATGTAAATTAACTCAGGTGTACTTGGAACAGGCAGTTGTTTTCAGTCAGATTTAACCTCTTCCTGACCCAGTCGATAATACCAACTGATTTAAACGCAGATCACCATATACCCGGTGCCCAAGAATGCCACATTACTATTGTTCGGTTGATGACTCACATCAACAGAATCATCCTCGACACCCTGGACCCAAAAGATCCTTAAAGGGGAATAACGGCAAATATGAAACATTTGTCTAAGTTCATAAATCGCTTGAAGTAGTTATCAGACTTTTGTATGCACACAACTCTCTGGGAGAGCAGGGTCAAGCCAGCATAAGAGGGTGAAATTTTTCTCCCCACTAAAGAGATGTGATAGAACTTATGGAAATATCGATTATGGAAAATGAATGCTTTGTCACAGCAAAAACACAAAACTGCGGAACCCCAATCGATTGTGGAACAAATACAGTCTACGTGACAAATATCAATCACGGTTTATATCAGTCAAGTTCAGCTTTTCGGACACCTCCAAAGACATCGCGTTGGCTTGCTGAGTCTACCAAACACATAAACATCTACAACCAAACTATATGATGCCACTGCAGTTGATTCCAGGGGGACAAGGCTGCCAAAGGATTTTTCAAATGGTCTTTCTGCTATAATCCCTTTTTGCTCCCTTTCTTTAATACTGACCGACATTATCAATAGTAATTATTGATTGGATATACTGAAAATGCCATGACATAGAATGTACTATGTCTTAATTTGGTATCTTTAATGTAGTCCCATTCCCTACAGGACATAAGGCAGCTCAGCAGCTCGAGACCGGTTCCTCTCCAGCAGTGCAGGCCAGGCTGTATTCTCCACAGTGGCAACACCAGCTGGACCATCCCGGTGCCCTGTCCCAGCCAAAACTTTAACCCACTACATTCCAACAGGCTCCGGCTGGTCTAACAGACTTTTCTGGAGGTTAGGCCTCAGAGACTGAGAGGTGTTAAGTGTGCGCACGTGCGTGCGTGCGTGGACATACACCGCTTAGTTGTGGATCCACAGTCTATGATCACATGGTCTCTATAATCTAATGCCCGGACGAGAAAATCAAAGTGACAATATTAATCATGCGGTGGGAAAAAATAATTATCGACTAATAAAAGAGTAAATGAATCCCCGCAGCCATCTGGGCAGTCAGATTACTGTTTGGCTGTATGGGTGATGAAAGTGTGCAGGCCTGTTTCTCTATGCAGTCATCAACAGCCAATCAGTCAGTAGACCTCAGGTCTTTCTGCCGGAAGTAAGTATGCAAGCCAATAAAACTGTCTCGGTCGTCACTTTTATAATCTAAGAGTGACAATCCCCAATACACCATGCCGGGTCCTGAGTCAAAGAGGGTTAATTACAATTCTTTAACTCATTGGAGTCAAAATTTTCCGGTATAATTAAAATATTACAATCTTTTTATCATGACCTTTTAAATGTGCATCAATGCAATTACATTTAGCCTATGGTTATGCTATAATGAGGATTTAAAGGACGTTTGCCTTTGCCAGACAGCACTCGACTAATCCTTTCAACATCTCACTTCAAGCACAAGACAATTGCACTCCACCTGGTGCCCTATATTTTCCTCCCTCCTGTTATAATGGGACCATCCCCTCATTACAGAGTAAAACAGCCTATTGATCGCGCTCATGTTTAAAGCAGAGTGCGCTATGAGACAAACATCATTTTCAGCTGGCGTTGCGCAGATCAAACGCAGTCTCCACAATTTGTTGTCTCCTACCGCCATGCCATTGGGGAGAGTGAGTCATGCAGGAGAGGCCTGCCCCGCTGCACGGCCTCCTGGGACATCTGCGTCTCTCACTCCGTTGTTTACAGATCTGTGGCGTCCCCAGGAGAGGCAGGCCGACAGCTCTTGACAGCTTGATGGATGATGTGACACGGTGGCGCATAATGTCATCTACGCGTCACCTGACGTTGTCCAGCTCCTCATCCAACCACTTCTCCACAAAGACTTAGCACCGGGAGGGTGGATCAAGAGGGCGCAGGGGGTGGGACCAGGAGGGCGCGGGGGGTGGGACCAGGGGGAGGAGTGTAGGTGGATGAGAAGACAGCACCACGTGCAAACATCAGCATACACCCAAAGCATGATGGCTAGAAGAGGAGGATGACATGGCCAAGTGGGCTCAGATTATGCGTTCAAGAAGTAAAGGGAGATGAGACGGGTGACAGGCAGGCGGATGGGAGGACGAGTAACGAGGGAGATGAGGCCACATGCATCTGCATGGAAATGAGACCCGCAGTGCCCCAAATTGCACATCTGAGGTGCTGTCTCTGGGAGGGAAGCAGCTCCCCTTCAAGGAAAGGTAGTGGAGGAAATTGAGACTACAGACAGAGTAGCAACACGGCCTGTCAAGAGGATTACTGACCATTTCAGTCTCTGGAAAATGTCATGCATAACTAATCTAGTTTTCCTCTTTATATTGACACTTCCTTATTCAGTCTGACCGAAACATTTTCCTAGGAAAAATGACCCAAACAACAGCAACTGACTATGACAGATTCATTAATTTCAAGCAAACTAAAGACGGTTCCAGTGATTAAGGTGGCTACAGATCCATTCTTTTTACTAATCAATATGATATACGGACACGGACACACACGATGAAAAGTTTAATAAAATGAAAAACAGTAATGGATGCTCTTTTGGAAACGATGTTGACCAATAAACTCATAGCCCATTAATTATTTCCATTATCCCTTGTCTTATTTGTTGACGCTCAATCCACAATATGTTTCCATTCATATTAAAACCATAAAATTTTAAATTATAAAAAATATATTCACAAAAATAGCTCGTTGGCCCATCACATGAGACTTCAAATAGGCCCAATTTACCAGACAGTTCTCTCTGTGCAAATACCCTAACTTAATCCTAATGCAATCCAAGCACACTTCTGTGATTTCAATAAAAAATATTGTATAAGGGGACACATTAACAGTCATGAAAGGGTAAGAGATCACAGAAGAGTTCGGATTTTCGAAACTCATTCCCATACATTTTGTCAGTTACCTCAAAGTCCTTGAATTTTTATACCATAGGTTATTGTCCTTTCTAACAAAAACATTAATTTGTTGAAGGCATTTGCATTTTGATACAAAAACATCCATGAGTTATTGAGTTATGAGTGTAAGAGATCAAATAAATATACCGTAATTTCCCATTTATAAACCACGGCAACCACAGCAGTTAATACATGGGTGCGGCTAAAACACAATTTTACATTTTAAAACCGTGTATGTACGAGTCAATGGCGTAAGTATTGTGTGCAGGAGGTGTGGTTGCCCCCAGGCCCGTGGGGGGTGGGGGGCACATGCTTGACCTCTATCATAACATTATGATAGAGGTCAAGGGGGGGGGGGGGCTGGCAACACCACTCTAGACCAGTGGTACAGTAGGAGTCAATTCTCCGGGCAAATGCGGTTAATACTCGGGTTTGTATATACACAAAGATATAAAATGAATGGTGTGGTTTATACACGGTGCAGGTTATAAACAGGGAATTACGGTATCAGCTTACACTAACAGTGTTGCTAGTTAAGATTTTGTGTATTTGTCATTGTAGTGAACTATCGCTTTAACAGCTGTGTACTTCAGATAAATATACTGAGTGGTCAGAAAGATGGAATCTACTCTTTTTCATCTTAACAAATTATCTTTACATTCCCCCAATTGTACCCTCAAACAGCAGTGCTAAGCAATGCCTCTATTTTTATACTTTGTACTTTAGGTACACAAAGACCTTAATGGATTGTTAAAGAAGACAATACAAAATGGTTTCTAGGTTTGGCTTTGAGAAACTTAGCTCAATATCTCAGAACAATGCTTTGCACAGATTAAACCTTCTCGTCCCAAGGTCACAAAATATGAGAGAAGAGCAGCAGTCTTAAGAAACGCTCTGTCTGTTGTTGGCTCAAAGTGTCAGCCTTCACATCGATCTGTTTTGCTAGGCAAAGCACTTACTCACATAATTAAACCAGATTTTAAGTCTGAACAGGCACGACAGAGTGAGGGAACCAGGGTTTAAACTCCAGGGATAACATGGTAAAGTGTTCAGCATGACACACATTCTCCACAGACTAAATACTGAATCATTTCAAGCCAAATTGTTTTTTCTATTAAACATCATTTTATTCCCCCTGAAAGGACAGGAATGGATAGGGAAGTATGCCTGTTTAGATTACCTGGAATCTACAACATAGAAATAAGATTTCTTAAATTATTTTTTAATTCTATGATTTGGAAGCCATTAGAAGAAACATTCAGATTGGAATGTTGTTTCTGGTAGTAACAAATTTGATGTCAGCATACCGTATGTAATTACACAGAAAAGAGGACTATTCAAACATGGCTGTGAGCCGCTCTATAGGAAATACAAGAATACTAAGTCGACTCTGACAGAAATTTACACCAGGATTGGGAATCATTCAGTACAACTGGTATTCCAACAAAATGCTAATCATGATGCCATGAGGACATAATTTCCACTAAAATAAGTGAAGTATGCTTTGAGGTAATCCAGATTGGTATCCACTCTACGGTCCCAGAGGAAACCTACCCTCTCTTCCTTCCATCCTTGATCCTAGGTAAGCACTGAGTCAGTGAACAATGACCCCACCACTCCTTAGGCGCTTTGATTTGCTAATCCTCTCTTGCACTCTCTCAGATCTCTCTCTCGTGCCTCTGTCTGTCGTTCTTGCAGTCCCTCATGTAGGAAGACTGTTGTCGCTGCGTTGGGCTTTTCTTATTAGCAGATTACTCATACTAATGGTTTCTTTTGTCATGGAAATGTTGTTCCGAAGATGAGCTTTAAGCTGAAACGTCAGGAGATCCTTGGCATACACATGGTTGGCTAAATGGGGAGTGTGATTATTATTTACTGTAGACTGTCAAGTAAAAAAGCAGCAAACACTCAAGGTAAAACCTTGAAATGAAGAGCTAAGATTACTCAGGTAATAAAAAGCCAAACCAAAACACAATTTGTCTAATGCCAGATTATTGGGAGCAACACTGATCATATTTACCGCTGCATTTCAGCATACTTCGAAGGTAGACTCAGAAAATAAATGTATCAAGCACAAACAAAAAGTCAAGTATGGCGCTCATCTCAATATGTGGTAGTTTATTGTAATAATTGCAGTGTCATACACAGAGCCTTTTAACTGCAGTGTCTTATCACAGAGTCTTTTATTGTGAATACATTTGCAGATTTCCATCAAATGTTGGGCGGCAAACTACTTGGGGAAAAAAGGCCAATAGCTTTACAAGTCCCCTTAAAACTTTACCAAGTGCACAGGTCTTGAACTGAAGGCCCACCTATGATGTCAGGGAGCCCCTTCTTATCAGAGAATCCAGAACTACTGCCACCTTATCTCAACTCCCTCGCCTGGAGAAGCGCCCGCCGTTGCTATGGCCGGGTGGCTCCACAAACATGATAACGCCAGCAATCCTATGCATCATACAATTGACCTCTGTTGGCTCAGCTTTCTTTAGGAGTGGGATAACAGAGGCTATCAATGCCAGAAATGTTCTTTAACTTCTTGAAGACGCCAACCACTTTTGCCCCTTCAGACCAAAATCTGTAATTTGTCCATTGGGCCTGTTTGACAATATTTTCAAGACAGGGTTAGGATTAATCCAAAATAGGAAATCCTAGGTGTAGACGAAATGGCAACAAGTAATGGAGGAACATATACATGCGTTTGTGAGTGATTTAGCAGAGGCTCTGATCCAGAGTGACTTCCAGTTAGCGCATACATTTAAGATATCCAGGAGGAACAACCACTTAACGGAGTAGTACAGAGTACATCCCACTCAATGAAGTATCTATCAGCAATGTCAGTGCAAGAAGACAGACAAGACAATTAATACAAACCGCAAGCATTTGTTCACAAAAAAAATAGTGGGAAGTGAAAGGGAAAAATGTAAAATGGATATTTCAAATTCCTTTTGCGTCATAGGACTACAGGGTCATTCCACTTCAAAAACCACAAGAAAGTGGATATCGAAAACCAGCATCTTAAATCGTGCCAAAATAGTTTTGGGATTAGGGTTGGACTTCAATTAATTCAATAATTTAATCTTTTTTCTGATTACGGATATAGATTACAGGGCTGGGTGTCGAGTGCACCACACTCTTAGATTGTATCCTTGCTGGCGATAGGTGACATGGAGAGGATAAGTGTTGGGACCTCAATACTGGTGTTCCCCAAACCTCGGTTCTAGGCCCTGTCCTCTTGTCCTTCACTCAGCCAGGTGGCGAAATGCATCCGTGTCCCTGGTTGACAACCTCCCCTTAGATGTGATAAAGGGAAGGCAGACTTCACCTATGGATTATTGTTAGAATAACTAGAGATAAAAATGATGGCTAAATATAAAAATGAGGGGTTGAAAAATTATGATTTTGAAACAAAAAGGGCCAATGTTTGTCAAGTTTAGTCAAGTTCTCAAGTTCTCGGTAGTCAACTTTGAGTGGTTGTGCTGCGCTTTTAACATGCATAAAATGGGTCATCACAGCAAGGGAAACAGCCTACTTGGTGATCATTATGACATCTGGACATGCAACTCTGGAAAATATTGTCAACCTAAACACTCATTTGTTAATGTTTGTCTGGCCAAGGCATTCATGCCATGGATCTATTTGTAACTATTCATCAGTGTAATCAGAACATAAGTCCAAATCATTAATACACACAACGAACTGGTTAATTTGGAGGACGAAACCAGCCTGACGCACTGTACAGCAGTGATGTGGCGATTTTCTCGTGGCATTCAGGGAGACGCTCCTTCGAGCAAACGTCATACTGTCCAAGTACCATTATCATCTCCCATGTGTGATCAACACGGGTGTCCACAAAAGTACATGCAGCCTCTGACCGTATCATCCTGTTACCAAGCCCCCTGTGGCCAATGAATTTGACTACATATATTACATGCTCCAGCACCTGCCTCCTCCAATGAGCCTCTGACACTGTACAGATTTTCAATGACCGCTTTGGAGGCCCTTATTAAAAAGTATGGCTCAGTTGTTTGGTGAACATGTTTCCAATCTTTCATTCCCCTCATGAAAATACTGCTGTCGGTGGGCTTGACAAATTCCATATAAATTGAACATTGTAAAGCGTGGCTATCTTCACTGTATGACAGCTTTTGATTTGTGCCATCTTTATGACCAAAAACCTTCAGATTTTTTTCGGTCCAGGTTGGAAAGTAAAAATTATAAGGTTGTCTGACTTCTCTTGAAATACATTCAAGGTTGGTCTGTAAAACTAGTAGATATAAATTAATGAATTATAAAGGCCCAATAATGTAAGAAAGTAAATATACAGCAGTAAACCTATAATTTGATGAAATTAAAAGGAATTTGTGAAATTTTGATTAGTATTAATTCATTATGATCGACATAAAAACTAGTAATGCTGCATACTTCAAGAATCACCTTCCTGGTAAATTGTTTTAGAAATAGCTGAGGGGCTCTTTTGAATACTTAGTTAAAAATGTCAAATTAAATACACTTAAAAAAAGTTGATGGACTTGTCATTATCAACAAACTGGCTGGATACATGTTACTGGCAGTTAAAGCCCAATATTCACAGTCATATTGCGAGTACCAGTTGCCTATGACTACTTTGTCCAGCGAAACACTGAAAAAACTACACACAGTTCCCGATCAAGTCAAACAGTAGCCTGGAAAAAGGGAGACCACCGACCCAAAACCAGACCAATTGTCCATTGGCTCATGGCGAACACCATTGACTGAGTTTGGGAGAGAAGTGTTGCAGACTGCTCAGTTCCCTTAACTGTGCCAAGTCTCCCAATGTGCCAACATTCCAAAGCGAGCAAAATAAATTGTTATTGTAGGTTAGAGGATCTAGGTAGACTAACATATCAAGGAGGGTGTATTGTCACCTGGAAAATGTCCCCCTAAGTTGTGAACCAGCCGTCAGGAGGCACAGATTAGAGATGCTGGCGCACTGAGTCCGGACCCCAACAACACAGCTTTCATAGTCCAGGGGCAGCACTACATCATTCATTACTGCAGGCAGACAACACCATCCTCTGAGATAGCAGAGCCCCATTTCACAAACTGGGGGGGGAACGGTTACACCTGTGCTGTGGCACGTATTCATGGAAGTCAATTTAATTGCCCAAAGAAGTTGTACCGACCAATTTGTCTTGGAGGCAGATCTGGCCTGAAGGCAGAAATATGATTGGTTAACTCAATGGAGAGAAGGAAGCTTGGATTTCAAACGAGCCGAACACTCTGAAAAGAAAAAAAAACCCAAACAGCCGTTTTAACAGGGTCAGTGCTTGCCCCATTAATGCTGACCCTAATGGATGCTTTTCATGGACAAAGATTAAGCCTAGTGCAGGACAAAAAAAAGCAATCACAACGAAGGCTTAATCTGTGTCCACAGAATCTGCCCGAAAGGTTTTAAATTGAAATTTGAATTGAGTGACATGGGACGTAAGCTCCGCCCTCTCCATTAAGTTAACCACTCACATTCATTTCTGCTTTTAGAGCAGATCTGCCTCCAAGACAAGTTAAGTAAGTAAAACTCCAGACTCCCTTTAGGTAACACAGCTTGCTTAATCAAATCATTTTGTAGGTGGCCGATTTGCCCCAAGGAAAGGCTAGAAGGTGACTTGACAAGATCACACTTGCCAACCGTCCCTCCTTCCAGACAGTACTGGGCTAATTTGCACTTGCCATCATGACACCCGACTGGGGTCAGCATAGCACAAACTTGACATGATTGCCGAATTATTGGTTCAGGTACCGATGGGGTCCACTTTCCAGGTGTGGGTGATGAACTATGATACGGCAACATCACTCGGGGATTCCAGAGATAAAAGCACATCTTGAAGAAAAGCTATCAAGCTAATACCTGAATATAGCCAAAGGCAACATAAAGGGCCAAAAGATCTAAGTCTTTAAGTTGTTCCGTCCAAATTGGTTACAAGCTCTATTTCTACATGAACACAGAAAGATCTAACATGCAGGCCCAAGGTTATTCCCAGCAGAACGCTAAATATTCAGAGCCATGTAGAGTCTTAATAGCACATTCTCTGCTTCCTAAACACGCACCTCAGGAGGCTCTTTGTTGAAAGGGGATGGTGTAATGAGATATCTAAATAACATTATGTAGTTCTGAGACTTTTGATGTCCCATGAAAAAAAAAAAAAAAAAAAAGG
>JACXGI010000049.1:16772-32742 GCA_016801175.1 Esox masquinongy | reverse complement strand
GCAGCATCACCGGGAACATCCACCACATCAACAGGACATCTCAATCTTTCTACTGACCAATCCATCTACTCCCCTTAATTTATTCGACATCATTAAACATTTCCACGCCAAAGACATTCAACCATATTATGGCTTAAGAGCCACTGGGTGACAACGTCGATCATGTTCAAAATGTTTCTATCAACTTGGAAAAGTTCCATCCTTTCTTCAGTTTGAATATTGAGACGGGAAAATGCAAAGACAGTGGGGGTGGGGGTGTAGACCACGGTACCCAGTGTCACAGAGCTGCCACGGCAGATTGCAGTGTTGTGGCAAGTAAAGCGGCGCATGCAAAAGGTGCCGCGGCAGATGTCAGAGCAGTGTCAGGTAAAGCGGTACATTACTTCAGGCATGTGCCACAGCGCTGCCATGTGCCGGTCTACTTATCACAAGTGCGACAGGTGCCACGTCACTACTGGCATGCGCCGCTGCTTCGGCATCTCTGACGTGTGCCTGCTTAGAAGCCACAATTCTGTGATCTGCCATGGAACCTCTGGAATGTGTTGCTGCCCTGCAGAAAAGCTACAAATTGCTACAGCAATGGTCTTTACACGTCGCAACTTAAGCTGAGGTAAACTACCGGCAGCAACCGTGATGTTCAGCTCCACACATGGCTGCGGCCAAGTCAGCTTGAGCGCGTGCTGAGCTCAGGTAACTCAAGGAGTTCTGGCACCCTTCACGAAATCCCGCAAAGTTAATGCAAAAAATTAACAATAAGTCATATTTTCCTACATGCACATGTCCTCTTCTTGGCATATTTGCAAGAGTCCCAGAGGTTTAGTATTTTTTATATCCTATGTTTGTGTATTTTTTTTAACCTCTTGAATGTAAATACAGAAATGAAGATTTCCACCTAAACTGACATACCCAAAAGACACTGCCATTCATGTGGACTTTTGTTAGGACATGCACAATCCTGGTATCTTTGGAAAGAGACCTGGGAGATTGAGGAAATAATCAGAATATATATATATATATATATATATATATATATATATATATAGGAATGAGGGAGTTCTAAATACACAAGATGAAACAAAGGTTTAACCATTTTCACAATTTTTTTTTATTTAGATTTGGCTTTTTCAAGAACAAGCAATCATTAAATTATTGCTGATTTAGTCTGAAAACACAAATGGCTTCCCAAACATGTCAACATCCCCAAAAAATTTGAGATTGATAGACATAAGAGTATAAGCTGGGCAGCTGTTTTAGTATGTGGTGTCAATAGACAGTCCCAAGTGTGCTACTAACCTCTCCAAAGTGGCCTAATGTGGTAATTGCTCTGTTTAAGCACACTGGATGCGCCTAAAAGTATTTTTTCACAATAAAAACAAAGTTTCAAATAAACCAACACCTTTCAAACATTCTTATGGTATCATGTGCTATCCAAGGACATTCAAGTGTCCTTTCAACCTCTCCAAAGAGTCCCGAAAGGGGTAATTGCACTGTTTTTGCACATTGGATGTGCCTAAAAGTAAATATTCACCATAAAAACAAGACTATAAATAGTATAAAAACAATCAAATTATAAAAGCAATGAAGAGCAATGAATAAAAGGTCAAAAAACTAAATGTCTTATCAAAAAATTATAAAGTAGTGCAAAATCCAATAACTGAAAACTATTTACAAATGGCACTGTTTTTGCACATTGGAAGTGCCTAAAAGTAATTTCACTATAAAAACAACACTACAGAAAGTATAAAAACTATCAATCTAATTATAAAAAGCAATAGATAGAAATCCCCAAAAAGCAAAATGGTGGTGATCAGTTTCCATCCTATTATTATTTTTTACTGTTCCCACAAGTTGTGCAGGTCATGGTACTCCTTGAAGTAGTCTGTCTTCAATGAAACAAAAAGCCAAATGGCACCGCAGACAGAAGAACTGGCATTTCACCTTTTGTTTCCCCCTGTGCATTGTGGAATGCTTGCAGTTCTTCCTTTTCTCTTTAGGCAAGCGTGTTGGATAGTGCCGTTGACCTTTAGTGGTACTGTTACTTTGGACCCCCAATTCAGCCATGTCCAAAACGAGCTGTTGTCAGAAGGCCAAATGGGAGAGGTTTGACCCTTTTCTTTGGCCAATTCTTTGTGGAGAATAAATGAATTGACAGTGGCAATGTCCACAAAGTGGTAAAAGGAGGTCTTGTACCACTTCATGCTCTTGTGTAGGACCTGGTAGTAGCCTCAGAGCATCTGATCAACACCCCCCATGCTGGCATTGTATTCTTTCATGCAACTTGGAATTGGGACATTCTTCCTCACCCATGCCCCATTAGCGTTTTTCACCCTTCTGGAAACAGTCATTACTGAATGCCTTGTGTAATGTGGTGAGCATTGTTAACCCCTGAGTGTCCTTCCATTTCACAAAAAGCAACTTTTCATTCTGGATCCAACGTATAGGCCCCCCTGTCCGCATTCTTCGGCATGTCATTGACTTTGGTCTTGGGGAAACCGACCCCGTTTGGTCGAATAGTGCCACAAGCCCCTATTTTTTCCTTCAAAAGAGCTACAAAAAGCATGGGACTCCTGTAGAAATTGTCAAGAAAGAGCTTGTACCCAGTTCCAAGCAATGGGAAGTCCATCAACAGCATGACTGAATCATAACTTAGGCCCTTCCCAGTGGGTGTGATTACTTTGCTTACACTTGGAACTTTTTTGTGTATGAAGGCAGAGATTGAATCAGCTACTACAAATAGCTTGTAGCCCCATTTGGTCGGTCTGTTCTTCAAGCCAAAGCGAGCCTTTGAGGCAACCATTCTCTCATCAATAGAAATATTTTGACACGGCTGAAAATGTGTCTTGCATGTCACCACAATGTCAAGGTACATAGGTTTGATTCTTGCCAGACGATCATACACTGGAGTCCCCTTCTTTTGATAATTTTCCTGACCCATCTGCGGGTCACTCATGTGAACAGTACGGTTGATGGCCAGGAATCGGTTCTCCGTTATGATGGTGGCAGGAAACTCAAAATGAAAGAGTGGGCACTTGCTCCAATAGTCCACTAGTCTGGAAACCTTGACCAGTCCCATGTAAATAACCAGTGCAAGATAGTTCAGCCAGTGCATTTTCCTTCCCTCCTGCTGCTTCTTATCACCATACTTGTTTGTGTTCGAAACAAGTGTCCCCATCACAGAAGTGGTGAAGAAAAGCAGGAACAGTTGTAGCGGGCTGTATGTAGCATCCCCAGCCAACTGTGGGCCCTCAGGTCGTTTGGGTCTTGTCCCTCATCATCCTCAAGGACTGTACGCCATCTGTCCTCAGTAGTATCTCCCTCTGTTGATCTGGTTCCTCTGCCACTTCCTCTCTGTAGAGACTAATAGATTTATTTAAAAAAAAAAACAAAAAAAAAAAAGGATACTACTGGACGATTTGCCAAGTCTGATAAAGACGTTTTCAGTTACTACATGCACACATCTATGGCAATGTAAACTAAATCCAAAGGTTCCAAAAACAGGACAATCATACCAAATAAATACATAATGCACAACATGAATAACATGCATGACATTAATATCCTTTACTTGATCTGTGAAAAATAAACTGTCTTCTTACAACTGATGTTTTGCATTTAAGAAATTGTGTTCAGAAAAGTATATACGGCTCCCCGTTGGAGCCCAAAATGTTTTGGTTTTTTTGCATAGTGTTTTTTGGGGTTTTTTTGCATTCACGTTTACACAAGTTCATAGGAGTTGATTTTTACCAGCCATAACTCTGGCATCTGTCATGAAAACTCAGTCCCATTAACTTGTATCAAGAGTGAAAAGAAATAAAGACGAGATGGACCAATCCATCCAACAGTAACTTCTGCAGGTGCTTAATGACACGCCGTAGGGAACCACGTCTATGCCAGAGCAATGAGGTGGCCAAGTTCTTAGTGACCAGGACGCTTTCGTAAAAGACATCAGTGGAAACAAACACTGCCAATTAGACAACTTAGTTTCTTCCTGAACTCTGTGGTGCCCAAGAACACAGCTAATAACCACAAGCCTTCTCTGCCCCATTGTAGACGGCAGGAAAGCTACTGTTGGAAATCAGTCTTGTCCAATAAAAAAAAAATGAAAGTGGGATGAATCACCCTATTATTTCAATTGTATGCTGGGGTGGAGGTTATTTTTAGACAGGTAGACGTGATCAAGCTTGAAATTTGATTAGGGCTTTTGTAGCAAGAATAGAAGGCATGTGGAGTTAAACTAAGGTACTGTATGCCCACACGGGCAATGCCTGAAACAAATGACTACTATCCCGTAGCTTTCAGGATATTCAGTTATACGTAACAGTGCATAGCTAGCAATTTGCACTCAGTAATTTTCAAAACCCTCATGCTCTGTCCACCAAGAAGCTGGCAGTGACGTAATAGCATTGGTTGGCACACCTTCCAGGGTATTCTATATGTGTAGGAGGGAAAAAAAAGGATGCACTAACATACAACAAAGTTTCCAAAGCAGAGGTTTGGGAGAGTACAAACCTCCAACGCAGACGTTTGTACCCTCACGCACCCCTATAGATATGGAGGCTGATCTGAGGTCAGTACAATTAAAGCAGGTGTTTAAGCAGAAATTACAGAGACGATTGACACCCTATAATTTTCAAACGTGGCTCTATCCATTATTTATGTCATTTACATGACACAAAGGCAGTTTTATCATTTCAAATGAGCTCAATTAAACACTTTTTTCCCTCTTTGTAGATGAATTGAGGCTTTATCCCACATGGCATGCTTGAGAGACTTGGCAGACAACTGTAATTTACATTTCAAATCATGGAGGTTTTTGCAAGCATGGTCAACTGCCACACCTGAGGAGAAAAGAAATCTGAAGCAGGGTGGTAATTTTCTGGAGAACAATAGGAAAGATGGATTGGCGGCTCGACAATACACTTTCGGGGTGGACCTCTTGTTAAGCTATAATCAACTAGGTTGTCTGGTGTTTGGGAGAGAAATAAGTTCATTTCTTAGAATTTACCAAGTGTGTTGATGCAAAGTTTGAGGTTCTTAGAAAAATTGTTACATTTTAATAGGAAGGAAACATATCGCCTAAAAAGGAAAAAAATGAAATCACACATTTCCTGCAAAATGCATTTTCATATTACCTCTTCCCACTTTTTCTCGACTTATCGCCGACTGATATAGCAGCTGTATTGCTGCTTTTTCCATTAGCATTGTGAATACAGTCCAGTGCATCCAAAAATAAGCTTGTCATATTGAAAAAAAACAGATTTGCTCCATTTCATGACATTTTCCAGATGGACATGCTTTCCAAGCTCACATTATACTAACCAACAGAACCTTGACCACAATGTGGGGTTGAGAGACAAAGCCTGGAGGCAGAATGGAGTTGCAAATTCATTCTGCTCAGTCTTACGTACAGATGAGTTTTAATATAGTTTTTGGAGCTCTGCTAGCTGTGATGTTCAGGAACAAGAGCAAACAGTAATACTTGATTTATTCAGAACACAAGCTTGCATCCACACCGTCACAATTATTGCTCACACAATCCAAACACAGTGCATTAGAATTTGTCATCTTAGTCAGGTGGGCATAATCTGACAGCTGGTTTGGCAGCATTACTACAGTAGCTATTAGAAAACACAATCTCACATTGTTAGGCATGTGATTTGTCATGATTGTATTCAGGTGTGTACAAGTGATTCCTTTAAATTTATTTCCTTCACCCAGATAATACCCATGTGAAAACAGCTGTGACACACGGTAAAATGCCAACCCACAAGCATAATGAATTGCACCTCCAATCGGTCCCTTTGTTGTCACTAAAGTTCTATAGATGCAGCGGCTATGTTGATGACCAGAAGTTGAACAAGGACTTTACACAGGGGCTACTAACCATTCACCCTAAATTACTATTTACCATAACATTGCTAAAGTAGACTAATATTTAGTAGAAAACAGTTTTGCAATCACATTATCAAATGTACTTTGACAGATGTTTGACAACGTTGTCATTGGCAAATCAAGTCCATCAAGAATAGCTAGCAATGCTAACATAAGCTAACTAATATTCTGTGGACTGTGCAATAATCAACTAGCTAGCTTTACTGTATATAAAACACTGACATCAAAACGATAAGGTTTTGCAACTAATTATTTGGCGAGAAACTGACTGTATTGTGTTTACATCAAATCTTAATCAGCACTAATTGAGGAGACATTGAGTAGAATTCTCAGGTGGCGATCAGCTCAACATGGAACATTCACAACAGTTTTGTGACCTAACATGCAATCCATGAATAGCTCAACATAAATATACTTATGAGAAGCATGTGCAATGGGTGTGAAATGGCTAGCCAGCTAACTCCGACCGTATTTCAATCGGTTATGCAAGTCGCTCTGAGACAAAGTAGTTGTTTCCCGTGGTTTTTGTGGAGCAATGGTAACAATGCTTTTTGGGTGAAAGTGCTCATTGTGTTCAAAGGATCGTTGGATTGAGACCCATGCGGGGCAGTCAGAACAAAACCTTTTTCAAACGCACATTCATGTCTCAATGTGGCACTGGGAGAGAAAGTGAAATTGAGACTAATCAGCCAGGGAGAAACGTAGACTCACAGGCTACGTTGAGGTCAAGAAAGGCCCCATTACAATTGAGAGGGACAGTGAAAGTGAGCGAGAGAGCCTCACATTGCCATCGTTTGGAGAAAGTATTAAGAGACATCTCCTTAGAGTGCCTAAGGCATTGTTCAAGAACTCTCTCCACTGACTTTCTGAAACACAATGTCCCAGCCCCATTTCAATTATGCTATGCCAACTCATGCAGATCGATAAGTGGCTATTATGAAATTAGCCAGTGATAAGCAATTTATTTATCTGACAAGACAGTGCCTGGAGTGCTCTGCCAGAGGAGATTGGGGCAGGGGAGAGGATAATAAGTATATACAAACGCAGGGGGAAAACAATTTATGAACCACTGCTTTGATTATCTTGTACATTTTACATTTCGGTCCTTTAGCTGGTGCTCTTATCCAGAGAGATAGGTTATCGATTATTTTTTATTTAAAGGGAGGAAGAGTCTGAATCAGCCAACTGGAATTTAGTAGATACACTTTTAAAACAAATGTTGTTGGAGGAAACTTTATGGGTGAAAGTTTTGTTTTCTTATCAGTGCAACGTGAAGAATGCACTGATAAGTAATCGGTATTGGATGGTTATATGCAAAATTGTAATAAATTGGTACCGGCCGATAGCTTTAAAATAGCCAGTTGTCTCAGACCGATTATGATTGTCTAAATAGACACCAAATATGCTCCAGTAATTTTAATTACAAAAAAATATTTTAACCCAGCTAATTATTAGAACCAGCTAGATTAGTGTTGGAGAGAAAATATACAGGATGGTAGCTCTCCAGGAACAAGGTTGGGCAGCCTTGCTTTAGTGGTTCCCCTACAGTGTCAATTTTAGGAACCCCGGAAATAACCTTTACATTTTAGAGTATACAGATGGCCATGACGATATGAGGGCAAAACTGGAAAATTATGCTGAACACGGAGGTTAATGTGTCACAGCACCCAAATCCTCCTTTCATAAATAAATTAATTTAGTTCACGTCAATGCTCATAAGGAGCCGAGTAGCATTTAAATGAATGCCACCATTTTACAGTTCACTCATAACACACTGAGTCATGCAGTTTTCCCAATACACATTCCAAACTGCGGCTTGGTGAGATGGGCTTCAGAGGACGTCGGGGGAGACTTGAAAATGGCTGTGCAGCGACATTCCCCATCCAAGCTGACAGAGCTTGAGAAACCCCCCAAATACAGGTGTGCCAAGCTTGTAGCGTTATACCCAAGACGATGTGTGGCTGTAATCACTGCCAAAGGTGCTTCAACAAAGTACTGACTGAAGAGGTCTGAATACAAATGTAAATTTGACTTGAATTTATCCAGAAGCATAATACATTTCCTTAATTAAGGATATTGGCTTAGCATTGCAGATAAGATAGTTCAGCAACACTTCAGTCTGCCTCTCCCTTTGTAATGGCTTGAGCACTCGCTAAAGTGGACATATGTAGGCCTTGGAACATTGTTTTTCACACCAATGAGTTCAGGACAGCTATTTGCGCAAGGGAGAAGTAGAATATGCTATGAGAATACAATGTGTCAACTGGGTTTATGGGAGGCGTAGTATCGGATTATGGTGCAGCATTATGAACAGGGTTCCAGTCATGGTGGCAAGTGGCATTACAACAGTAATTCTGTCAGAGGGCCCTTCAATTGGCCTCAGCACCTTCTGGGCTTGGTAAGATGGATGTTGGATAGTGCTGCGTCGCCTGGACGTGCTGAAGCAACGTGGCAGGCCAGGAACATTGACGCTCATCTGTAGTTGGTGGCTTAGCAAGACGCGAGTCGGAAGACACGGCACAATCTAGGCCCCTCAAACCCACAGAGTTACTGCGATGAAGCAAAATCTAAGCGCCAATTGGATGTTACAAAGTTGGGGAGGGGAGAAAAAGATACGCATTTAAACATTAATGCTCACTGTCAGACCAGTCAAAACTATTTTAGGGGCTTCTGAGCATGCAACGTAATGGAAAACGCTATAAAAGACAGCAAAGTTGGCCAGGAGCCAGAAACAACCTGGCCAGTGTACAATAGGTGACATCTTGAATCATTGTCCAGCAATGACCAAATGGACATACTCGCAATCTCCGCTTCCTACCTGTAAGCCACTGCACAAAGACATTGTGGCAGTCAAGTCAGTTCATTAGAGCAAGAACAATGTATTTTTTACACATCAATTCCTCCATTTGGGAAATAAGTACTTACTGTGTTAGCTGTAAGTATGATATTGCTGTTCGCAATTATGCCTTTTTAATTAGGAAACAATAGGAAATGTTTTGTTGAATGATCTGATGCATATTAACATAATAGATTTTTTATTCCCTATGCAAGTAAACAACAGACATTTAAAAAAAATCAAAATGTAAATTGTAAATACAGTAAAATGTTCAACAGAACTACAGTTACTGTCAATTGCTCTCACCGTGGAGGGTATTTGTTTTGTAAATTACCTGTTTGTTTCTCACAAGAATATACAAAGAACTGAGAGGGACAGATACTGAGGTGATAAACTTTCTATAGTGATTTACCAAAGTAGTGAGTGAGTAACAGAACGCACCAGTACCCTGAAGATGTAAATAAGCCACTGAAAGTCCAAGTTTGGACCTGATTACTTTACATTACATACAAGTCGTGTTATTGGTTGTGTACACACTGTCAGACTTGGTAGTAGTAGGGTGTAGTGAAATGCTTAGGTTTAAGTCTCCTAATGAAACATACAACAGACGATATCCAACAACAAAAGGATCAGCTGAAATCAAGAGAATAATAATCTTAAGATAGAGTGTACAGAATAAATAAACAGTGATATATGAAAAAACACTAACACTATATTAGATCAGCTATGTTGGGAAGTGGAATAAACAGGGGAATTTTAGTGGGGATTCTAACCGATTCTTAATCCCACAGATGGTAGCTTTGCACCACTGGCTTCTCAGCCAAGTACATTCAGCAAATAAAGAAATTAAATGCACTGAATCATAGGCTTGGGTGAGTGATTCTGAGAGTAGTTAAACAGAAGTTTATAGGTGCAGGCCATCAAACTACTGGAAGTTGCCTCGCGATGGCTATTCAGCAGCCTAATGGACTGATAAGATGTAATTTTACAGTCTGTCAACGCATTCTGATTCCACTTAGATTGTCCCAAAGAGAATAGGCCATTGCACAGGTATCATGTGCCCAGTAGGGCAGACAACATATACCTAATAGCACAGTGTGCTGACCTCACTACCCTCTGAGGGCCACCTAATTTTGGATGGTACAGTTGCATCTTTTTAAGTGCTTATGCCAGCATTAAATGATTTATTTGTACATTTAGCCCTCTAACATCTACATGGGGAAGAGCAGAAACAGTGAATCCCTCCTTTACTCAAAAACAATGCCAATATTTGAGTTCTCCAGAGCTTTATCCTAATTGGGACTGGCAACGAACGGCAGGGCCAAAACAAACTTTTAGCTTAAGAAAAGCTGCTGGGGCTTGCTTTAACTGCTTAAATAGAAAAGATTTTAATGGTGGGATTGCCTTACTATGCAAAAGAAAGCTGGTTTGGTCCTAGTATCTTCAACGTTTCAACAGAAAAGGCTAATTAAGAAAATGTATATTGTCAATGTCAGTACAGATTTGAACATTAAGTTGAGATAGGCTAACCGTGTAAACTTTAGACAATGTTTTTCAGATGTCTATTTTCATGTTCCATTCTACAGCACATTCACATAACATGCCTTTCATCTCTTATTCTCAGGCACAGGGAGCCCCAGTTTCATGTTTGATATTTCTCTCCAACAAACTACAGTAGTTATACTAAGCTAATACAAGTAAGAAATTTGACCAAGTGGACAGGTGATGAATGTACAGTATGTTGCTGAAATATACTCAGTGGCAGCTGCAGCTGTAAAATAAATAGGTCTCATACAAGATATAATACAATGACATGCCTTCATGGCATTTAGAGCTAAAACAAATCCAACAAAATTCATCTAATTTGCTACACAATCCTTTTAACCAATTTAGGAAACTATGGCTAGCTAGCTAGTTTTAAGAAATTAAAAGTACTGCAAATCCAGGTGGCTTCACATTGACATCCCTATCCACTACCCACTAGGGAAAACCAGACTGCGAAAATGAGCACGTGCAATTTCCAACACATTTTAACCCTACCTCAAGTAGATAGCATTATTGTTAGCTAGCCAGCTAATTTGGCTAAGTATGCTAATCATGACAGTGTCAAGTTGAGTAGTAACAAGACTAATGTTAAACTACTCTAATCCATCTAAGTTGACAAAATCTTGACTTAGCTTCTTAACTTACAACAACCAACAGTGAACCCTGTATGTCTACCAATGCTACCACTGCCACAGCAAAAAGTGTAAGATGGTGCACCATCAGGCGCCTCTTCAAGTGGTAGCCATAAGGTTTCTCCTCCATAACTACGATACATCTTTTTGCATTGGTTCAGAGGGTCCATTTTTTCCTTCCAAAGAAATTGAAGGATAGGCGTTGAAATTAAAGCCTTAATTTAAGATTCTTTTCATGCTTAATTATTTGGGCTTGCATCTGGTATTGGTTTGTTTGAGGGGAGAGGATCAGCACATTACATAGACATGTATATGTCACTAATTACTAGTCAGTTCTTATTACATAATTTCAATAATTGGTCAATATAAATATACGTACATTGATTACAGGACTAGAATGGTGTCCTCCTCTCCCCAGTAACAAGCCAACATGACTCTGGCTATGGCGCCACTACCATTCCGTGACGGTTGATGACGTGTCGTGGCGGGGGGAATCCGTGGGCAGGACCATGCAGGGAGTGACCTTTCCAGCCATGTATCCCCTGCTCCTTCTGCTCAGGGAACCGTGGCGGCCCCATCAGCTCGGGTGTGCCTCTGAATGTCACCACCGTGCAGCTCCACTAGAGCGTCCCTAGGCCTGGGCACCACAGTGTGCAGGCAGCCATGCAGCTCATGTTACAGCAAAGTGTTGCTTGCCTCCGTCTGAAACTTGGTCAGCAGGTATGAATTCAAAGTCTACGGTATGATAAGACTGAGAAAAGTTTGTTGTATTCTGCATCAAGATTGATTAAACTATGGTTCTTTGTTTCACAATATAAAGTATACTACGAAATAAGTTGTAAAGCCATTACCATACAGGGACACATTTACATATTACCTTGCACCAACATCCAAATAAATAGCACATGCAACCTAACATTACGCAAATAGTAGTAGTTAGAATCATCCAAAACTTTTAGGGATGTAACACCAATTTTTACCATAAGCAGCTACATTATATTAAATACAGCATCCTGTACTAGCAGTGTTGGTTTCCATAAAGATACAAATGACTGGCAACCTTGTGCTAAACAATCTTACAAACGTTACATTCTAAACCATCAACACATTAGCTATTAATAGCTGAAAATAGAGCTAGCTACAGATGCATCTAAAAAAAAAAAATTTATATTGTGGAAAAGTTCCTTTTTTTCCCCGTCATTCAGATCAAAAAATGACACCTTTATATGTTCTAGATTTGTTAAAGTGAAACATTTCAAGCCTTTTTTGTTTCCATGTTGATGATTACGGCTTACAGCTCATGGAAATCAAAAATCCAGTATCACAAAATATTACACTAAAAATTTACAATACAAATGTCAACCTGAGAAGAGCACTAATTAGGGAGTTAATAAGCTAATTAACTCCCTGAGCCTTCAATATCTCAGTCTGGTTCAGTACATACAAACAATCATGGGGAAGACTGCCGACCTGACAGTTGTCCACAAGACACTCATTGACACCCTACAGTAGGAGGGTAAGCCACAGAAGGTCATTGCTGAAAGGGCTGGGTATATTCATGGAAAGTTGACTGGAAGGAAAAAGCGTGGTAGGAAAAGGTGCACAAGCAAAAGGGATGACTGCAGCCTTGAGAGGATTGTCAAGCAAAGCTGAGTCAAAAACTTGGGGGAGCTTCACAAGGAGTGGACTGAGGCTGGGGTCAGTGCATCAAGAGCCACCATGCACAGACATGTCCATGAAATGGGCTACGAGTGTCGCTTTCCTAGTGTCGAGCCACTCCTGAACCAGAGACAACGTCAGAAGTGTCTTACCTGGGCAAAGGAGAAAAAGAACTGGACCATTGCTCAGTGGTCCAAAGTCCTCTCTTCAGATGAAAGTAAATGCATTTCATTCAGAAATCAAGGTCCTAGAGTCTGGAGGAAGAGCGGAAAGGCACAGAATCCAAGTTGCTTGAAGTCCAGTGCGAAGTTTCCACAGTCAGTGATGATTTGGGGAGCCATGTCATCTGCTGGTGTTGGTCTACTGTGTTTTATCAAGTCCAGAGTCAATGCAGCCATCTACCATGAGATTTTAGAGCACTTCATGCTTCTATCTGCTGACAAGCTTTATGGAGATGCCAATTTCCTTTTCCAGCAGGACTTGGCACCTGCCCACAGTGCCAAAACAACTGGTAACTGGTTTGCTGCCCATGGTATTACTGCGCTTGATTGGCCAGCCAACTCGTCTGTCCTGAACAATGCTTCTTTTCCAACTCGTCTGTCAAGAGGACAATGAGATACACCAGACCCAACAACACAGACGAGCTGAAGGCCGCTATCAAAGCAACACCAGACCCAACAACACAGACGAGCTGAAGGCTGCTATCAAAGCAACCTGGGCTTCCATAACACCTCAGCAGGGCCACAGGCTGATTGCCTCCATGCCACGCCACATTGATGCATTAATTTGTGCAAAAGGAGCCCTGACCAAGTATTGACCAAGTAAGAGTGCATTAACATACTTAGGAAATCATTGCAGGTGTTTTGAGTTAATTAGCTGATTAGAGCTCTTCTCAGGACATCTCTATTATACATTTTTTATTCTAGTATTTTGAGATATTTATGATATTTTGATATCCTGATATCCATGAGCTGTAAGCCATAATCAAGATTGAAACAAAAAAGACTTGAGATGTTTCACTTTATGTGTAATGAATCTAGAATATATGAAGATGTCACTTTTTAATTTGAATGATGGAAAAAAATGAACTTTTCCACGATATTCATTTTTTGAAATGCACCTGTAGTGCTTAGCAAAGCTTATTCAGTTAGCATAAAGCTACTTCATTGTTCAATGCTATGTACAAATATAAACACTTGCAACATTGTATGGCCACAGTGCAAATGTACATACTGAATGAATACCTAAACTAAACTCAAAGTTCATTCATTGAATATGAGCCAAAAGTTAAACATCTGTTGAATGGCTTAGGGAAAAAAAGGTTGTTTCCTTCTCTTAAATGAAAACCATTAGCAACCAAACAAACATTCAGTTTCTCTAATGGGGAACATGCCAGCCAGTTTGACTCAGCTAAAACTCCCTTACCTAACTTACCTACAAACAACCTATTCATGTAGTTAACCATGCAATCTCAATATTCTCAACATGTACTTTCGTACATGGCATACCACCATTTTCCTGGTGGAATGACGAGGCAGAGAAAAGGCAGTGTTCAGTCTCAGACATTCTTCAACACTGAAAAAGAACCACTGACGACTTCAGTCCTGCAAAGGCTCCCCATTAACATCACAGCTACCACTTGAAGCAGTAATCACACATTCTTGATGTAAATCCTTGAGGCAGAGAAAATTATGTTAGGGATTGCTTCGTAAAACAAATAGCAACACAGTTCCTTAAAAAAAAAAAAAAAAATTATATATATATATAATATTTGTATTATTGCTAGTTTTTCTCAACTAAGGTGGTAGAGTCCATCAACTGAAATGCTTTTTTAATATACAATGCAGTGCCTATGTTCTGTTCTGGTTGCATGCCATGCTGGTACTGATGAGGGTTCTAGAGACTGCATATTATTTGCATTCAACTTTCATTTACATCTAAGTCCTTATGTCACATTACACCACACAAACGGGTAATAGTTCAGGTGTGACACAACAAGGGCAGGTAGAACATGAACAATGCAGAGCACTGCCTTTCCATGAATAGCTCTCCATCTTAGCAGTTAAGACATATGTATATCCTCTGACCATGTTAGCTTGCTATCTAGGATAATATCCAGCAATTTAGTACTCTCCAGTTGCTCAAAAAACATTCACCATAGAGTGTGTGTGTGTGTGTATATATATATATATATATATATATATATATATATTCATGCTAAAGGTGACATTATGCTGAGTCATAAGAATACAGATCAACTTTCTCTAAGGTTAGTGGAAGGCCAGTGGTCACAGAAGAGAATTAAAGGCCCAAGGCTGTACAGCCCTGCTATAGTCAACACTCAACTGTGTTAGTGTTAGAGACTTCCATTAAACACCCTCTATGTTCTGTTAAATATTTAACTCATGATAAGGCAGATGAAATAAATCTCTAAAATATGTTTTCAGCAATCAGCTATGATCAATACTGCTCCCAGAATTCTTTCAACCAGTCTTTAGTTATTATTAAATCAGGACTGAGCCTGTTAGGGTCATTCACGATAGGTATGCGGATATTAATTTCAGGAAAATAACACTTAATTCAAACAATTATATAAAAACAGTCTTTTCGAATTACTTGTAACAGGCTGATTGCTCAGCAGTGTAAACCATAAGTCATGTATTAAACACTGCCCCCTCCAAAAAAGTAGTGTGAATATGTAGAGATGTAACAACTATCAAGATATAATCTATCGCATTCTGCTGGGTTGCAAATGTACAGTAAAAACATGATATAGAACACTGGTCGGACGATAGCTTACACAAGCAGTACCAGACAAGAAATGTTGAATGTCATCTATTTTTTAATGTTAGCTATCCATTGTTGAAGGCAGTATATCAGACTTCAACATATAACTGCGCCCAGAAAACGGTAGCTAGGCGTCTAGCAAAGTAACATCATAATTACCCACCAAATGAAGTGTGCACCAAACACAGATAAATCTCGAAGCAGCAAAGTCCAGTCTCAAAAATGCAGGCTATTCTTTTTAGGAAAAACATGCATATAGCGGGAACAAATGGTGTTTGAACAAATGGCAAAAAAAAAAAAACTAACAGTTAACCAGGAGATTACATTGAATTAATATGGATTGCATTAGGGTGAAAGGTAGTTAGCAAGAGCAGTCTGAACACACAAGGGTGTGTAGATCACTGTGCTTCATAAATATCTCTTAGCAGCTCCCCAAAAATATGATCCATTAATTTCATATTCTGTATATCTAAAATGGCTACACGTTTTATTTTTAACAGCAAATATAACTTGTTCTGCCATCTTGGGTAGCAGAACGACCAGGACATGGGGCAGACATTTTCCTCCAGACAGATTTAAAAAAAAAAAAAAAAAAAAAAAAAAAAAAAAAAAAAAAAAA
>JACXGI010000049.1:0-16672 GCA_016801175.1 Esox masquinongy | reverse complement strand
CAATGCAGGCATGTCAAGCCACAGTTTGCTAATCTCGTCAACAAAAAAGTAATTAAAGTTGTTGGCAATATCAAGTGGTTTTAATATGAACAAGCCATCTGCCACAATGATGGAGCTGTTTTTACAAAATGTAATTTATGGTATTCTAGAGTTTTTTGCTATAATTCTTTACATCACTAATCTTTGTTTCAACTGTTTTTTCTGTGTTTAGTTATGTGATGTCAATTTACAGTGCTTTTGCAAATCTACTGTGCGGCAGGAATTAATTGCCTTTCCATGCGAGTCATCCTGCTGTGCAGTTTTTCAATTCCACATCTATCCATGGTATTTTTTGTATTCTAACAGTATTTGTTAATGGCTGCATATTTCTCATAACTGGATAAAGCCATTTCAGAAATTCAAGTGCACCATCAGATCATCCCTCATTACAAACAACCGACCAGCAAAGGTTTTTCACTTCCTACTCTTATGAAGCATTACAAAAACTATTTTCTCTTATATATTAGTTTAGACCTTTGGAATCTTGATTTTTACACTTACAGACACTTTATTGAGATTGTCACTACATCCAATGGGTGCGAGTACTGATTTAGAACAGATTTCTGGGTATTTACTGTTTCTTAAATACCCTACTAATTTGACTGATGACTTGAAACAGATGGCATGCACTGGCACCATCACAAAGCTTATTCGTGAGTGGACTACTCGATGAGAGCCAGTCAATTTTTTTTTTGAATCAACCAAGTTGCTTTGTTTTCTTTATGCTATCCTGGAAGATTTAGTAAAGGTAGACATGTCAGTAGGGTTCACATTTTAAAGAGTGGTATTGAGTAGGCAGCCCCTAGCACAAGAGAAACAGCACCAGTGCAAACAGTGGGACTCAAGTCCACAGTTACAATGTCTATTTACAGTAACGTCATAGCTAACAGTGGCAGTGCCAAAAATAGGGTCAAAATACTAGAGAATGATTGAAAAGACCATTGGGAAAAAATGTATTCTAGCAGTACAGTGGAAATCTTAAAATAAGCCCGTGGGATTATCTGAGCTGGGCCTGGGTCACAGACACACTTCAGGACTTCTGCAAACAAACTATTGTTTTAATCCACTCACTTTGGGCTGGAAGTGTAATGTTACATTATGTATTGGTAGAATCACTATCATACCTCTGAGCCGTGCACAGGCCTTTCAAGTGGCATGGACCCAAAGGACAACAAAGGGCTTCCTGGATACACGCTGGCAGTGGAGCAGACGAGGCATGCCCGTCTGAGTAAATGACGTGTGTCACGCAGATCCAATGCGGGCACTTGAGCCAGAGGGGAAAGGAGCTAGGGCTCAGGCCCCCCAGGGTCTGTCTATGTGCCTACCTCAGCTAGCCATGAAATTTGGAAAGCAAATTGGAAAGCAAGTTGACACAGGGCACATATTGGCACGACATAGCACACAATTCTTGGGGACCACTAGTTGTAAAAGTGGCCCTGTCAAGCCAAAACTGCCATAACGGCTCTTAAATAGTTACTCTTCCAAAGCTACCTTGAAATGCTGAAATACCACCAAGATGATTCGAATGGACTCCATCCATGCTGTAAAGCATAGTTTTCTTCCAAAATGTCTGCCCTGTGTACTGAGCTGCAGTGCTTTTGAGGCTTGGTTCTTCATTTCTAAGTGGAAGGTATTTTGAAAGCACTGGCCATTCAAACAGCAAACATGAGCCTCCATATCAGAACCCGGTCCGGCCCGTGGTAAGCAGTAATGCCAGTAACCCCAGCAGATTGTGTCATTCAATGTTATTTTAACCATGTTCTCAATATTTTCAGAGTCACAATCAAGTTCTACACGATACATACCCAAGTTAACACAATGTAATAAGACAAAAGTTAGAACAGTTCATTATCCGCCAAGGCCGAAAAAAACTCCCAATCCCACGATCGTCCCCACAGCTTTCTTACAGTTCATATACTTGGGAGGCATAGAAAATGATTCAAGGGACGGTCGTACAAACCCAATTAAGCACTGGAGTCAAGCGTCAGTCCAGCACACACTGATGGTGCGACAGTATTTCCAGGGAGGCTTTTCATAACGGTTTCTTCGTCTTCTAAGTTTATTGCCTTGGTTTGTTCTACGTGGAGGCTTCTCGAGAGATGCCACTAGCAGGGTCAGCATCCATCTTCCAGGGCCTCAGTTAGCCCATGTCAGAGTGAGAGGCAGTTGCAGTTTGATACCTCGGTTGTTAGATCCTCCAGTGACGCTAACCCTGCAGTCAACATTCATGAATAAGCCATAGGGGACTCTCCCAGCGAGTGCTGTGAGTATTCCTGTAAAATACATAGAACGACCATGTCAAGGGATGGAGATGTAAGACAGACAGGTGGGCGAATGAGAGGACTGCATAACTGAGCTTCCAACATTGTTCCAAGACCAACCACCCTGTAGTGGGTCTCCAACCTCAGTTGTGACAAGCCTGATTCACCTTTGCATCCTGCCAATTTTTTGAAATGTGCTAGATTGGGGTTGTAGAGAAAACCTACAGCACAGCAGTCCAGCAGGAACAGGGTTGGGCAGCTGTGCTGTAGTTGATTGAGTCAATGATAGCTTGGTGTTACTTTACCGCAGTATCTGAATTCAATGTTTGTTTACCTGAACTGTCTGACAGTTATCACAGCTGTTTAGGTACAAAGTGTGAGGGACAAAAATTTCAGGCACTTTGCTTACTGCACACTCCGAATTCCCTGGGGGTGTTCTGCTGTTTATGCGCCAGCCCAGCGGATGAGTCATGTTGTGTGTGTCTGTATGTGTGCGCGCGTCTCCCAAGGGAGTGCGGAGAATGAGACTCGCTCTGAGCAGAACATGCACCTCTGCCTGTCCCCTGCTGACAGTGTTTTGGGCAAAGAGGTAGTCAGTGTAACCGTGTGTGCAGGTTGTACTATCGTAGTGTGGATCGAAACAGTAAATCAAGGGAAATCACATCACAAGTGATGACATTCAGCTGTCCCACACTTCAAAAATAAGCTTCATCAGACTTCATGTCAGTTTTTTTCCACTTAATGGTAATCAATTGCCAGTCTATACACAGATGGTAAAATGAACATATGCATGTAAATATATAACTATACTCACACGGACCAAAAATATCTGCTAAGAAAAACAAACAAGGACAATATGATCATGTTTTTGTCAGTCACCATACCGGTCCCCATGAGGAAAAAGTTCAATTTAGACAACTGCAGTTAAAGGTTAGGTTTAAGGTTAAAGTTAGGGATTTGGTCTTACGATTAGTATTATGTTAGGGGTTCCGGTCAGGGTTAGAGACAAGGTTTTTAAATGGGATTATTCGTTTGGTCCCAACAAAGACAGCAAAACAAATGTGTTTGTGTACCTCAAGGCCTCTATATTACACTACAAAACAACAAAACCAAAACAGCAACAAGCTCTCACAGTAGGAGAGCTAGCCAGGCTGTCATGGAAACGGCGTAATGTGACCTTCAGAAACCATTGATGCTCCTCAGAGCTGTTTCATATTCTGTATGTCTCTATGTGTATAACCATCACAACCGTGAGAGCCATGCACTTTCACTGGAAATGCATAGTTAACAGGAACATAGTTAAGGGCTTTCCATATTCATAACTTGAAACCCATTATAATCAGGTCAGAAATGTTGGGATTCATCACTATTATGAAATATATGGAGTAAAAAGGTTTGGAATCCAGAATATAGGCAGACCCAAGAAATCCTCTTTTCTGTACCGCCATTGTAAAAATATTAATGATATTCTGCCTATGTGTTGTTTCCATAGTGTTGATGCAGTGTGACAGAGGCTATTGTATAATACAGGACTCCCAAAAAAAGCTATTTATTCCAGTCTACTAGTTATGTGCATTAAACACACGTTTTAGAAGTTGTTCAATTGCGCCCAGACAAAGGAAAGTATTTGATTATTGTCCCATTCCCTCTTTTTTAAAATCTATATAAAAATAACAATTTGATTACTTGAGCAGTGACAAACTACAACAAAATAGTCTCAGCACAACTGCAACTTATTTTAATATGCAGTACTGAGGCAGGGCACTTAGATTGCAGAGTATTGACCAACTTGTAAACATTTTTTAAAAGACGAGTTTAGCATAATACCATATCCAGATACATATTTATTTCACCTTCATAAAGATGGCAGAAGATTGCGTAACATTTCTTCAACATATAACACAAACAAGTAAATTGACATTCTAACTCAAGACATGACAGTGCCACAGCTTCAATTAGTATGGATTCAACTTCTGCAGGTCTTGCATGTGTATACACTAAATGTATCATCAGCAAAACCAACACCATTAACCCCCATTTATATAAGCCATGGATAGAACACGCAGCTGTGGTTCAGCAGCCAGTATTGTTGTACCTGAAGAGAAGAATGATTTAATAGGGTACCACTTGAATATGCACATGCAAATATGACAGATTATGGTACATTGAATGGTTTGAATAAGTTAGATGAGAACACTGCCACCCACAGGTTGAGCAAAGTAACTGAAGCACCACACACGTACGCGGCACTTAGACACTATCATAGCCGTTAACCTGAAAACACCAATGGAAGACAGCTACTGTAGATGGTTCACCATGGAGGTACATTTGTCTTTTTGTCAATAGCAAAACTTTTTTTAGAAAACAAATTGTTCTGAAAGCAAAAACAAGGCACCCAAAATAAAAATGCAATCAAATAGTGATACAGCACAAAAAAATAGTTAAAGATCAAAAATGTACTTGAAAACAAAATGAATTTCACTAACAGCCACCATCCATTTTGACAAAACCGCCCCCTTTGCTTGCAGTGCTTCTTGCTTTCGGTTTTGAAACTTATTTTGATTGAAACACTAGTTCTTCCTTTGCACTTTTGGCCCCAGCTGTGGGTGGGCTTTAGTGGGAGGTGTGGATGATGCTTCGCCATTGGTCAGCCATTTTTTTAAGTGTTCGGCTATAACCAATATTGTTCAGCCTTTCTTTCCAACACAAATGAAGTCATAGAGGACACCTCTGAAGGACTGTGTGATGGTGGCATCTCAGGTAAGCAGCACTGGGCGTTCTGCCATCCAACTTCTACATAGCTGGAAGTTAGTGCCAACGATTCAATGTCGGTTCATAACATTCTACTGTGTGACGGAAGAACACTGTGGTGCTTACCGGAGATGCTCGTAGGTACACATTCGTGGGTAGGTGTCCACTATTACTGCCTTCGCGTCAGAAGGAAAGGCTGAACAGTATTGGTTGTAGCCAAACTGACACTCAAAAATGGCTGACCAAGGGAGAAGCATCATCCACACCTCCACTAAAGCCCTCCCACAACTGGGGTCAAAAGTGCAAACAAAGACCTAGTGTTTCAATCAAAAAACAAACAAAAAAAAAAGTTTCAAAAGCAAAAAAAAAGAAGCACTGCAAGCAAAGGTGGCAGTCTGGTCAAAATGGAAAGTGGTTGATAGCAAAATTAAATTGTTTTAAACTACATTGTTCTCTAAATATTTTTTTGGAATAAAAATGCATAAAGGTTAGCACTCAATTACAAAATATTTGACTGCAAAACCTTTTTTTACGAGGAACGCCTCGTTTTTGCCTTCAGAACAATCATTTTTGACTGAAAAGAGAAACGTTTGGCTCTCGACAAAGACAAATGTACCTCCATAGTTCACACCTATGGTTAGCACTGTTAATACCGGTAATTCTATCCGGTATGTGAGCAGATACAACAAACAACTTTTTTGTTCCCCCAAAAGTTGCCAGTTCTAGTCAAGTCCACCACAGAAACCAGTCTATTTGTAACAACATATTACTCTTTCAACATATTACTGCTATCTACTGCTAAGCCACATCTTTAAAAAAATTTTTTGATTTTTCTAATGTTTTTCTTAACCATTTTAATTCAGGTATTTTTGAATTTTTTTCTAGTTAGTTTTCTATAATAATCTTGCTGCACACTGTAGGTTGAGCCTTTCCCAAAACTGAATGAACATTAAAAAAAAATGTTTACCACTTTTCACCCACTGATTTCAAATACACTGCGGTGGTCAATGCAGTTTTGTTCAGCAAATGGAAAAACGACATTAACAAATATTTCTAAATTCCCATCACAGTCAGTCTGAGGTATTCATTATTGTTCTCCCGCAACCATGCAAACAATGCGTGTGGGACTGAGGTACTTTAATGCATGTGTTTGTGTGAGTGTCTCTGTGGTTGTGCTTACAGTTTGGACATATTGATCAGGGTGCACATCATACCCCGTTGCCATGGTGATCAAAACAGGATCTTTGGAACAGCCGACATTATTCACAGTCGAGAAGAGATACTAAAGACTGCTGGGCTCGGGTGGTAACCGGGTATTTGTCAGTTACACAGGTTAATGAGGATTTTTTATTTTTTTTAACCAGAGTATTGCCAAGGGTTTAAAAAAAATAAATAAGAGACCACAGAAAGATGACGTAACGTAGACAGTTGTACGACAAATGATCAGAACGCCATTGATTTTGACATTTCATGTTGGGGCTGACGCAGGGTACAGCTTCATATTGACATTGATGGCCCCAACGTGAGAGTGATGAATACATTGAGGCAGTAGTGAACAGAATAAGGAAATGGCAGGGTAGCCCAGTGGTTAAAGCTTCTGACCAGTCACTGAAAGGTTGCTAGATCTGACTGAGAACATGTTCTCATTTTTAGCAATTTATGCAATGTGTGAAATAACACTACTATTAACTCTGACATGACTTTTCTGACCGGCTTGCACAGTGTCTGGCCTTGTGAGTTTAAGGACATTGATGTGAAGAGTTGGCTTGTGACATGGTGTTGCTGGCTTTCATTTCAATGTTTTGGGGGAATGTGACAAGAAAAACCCCTGAAAGTCAAGTAGCAATCCACAGAGGTCCATCCGGATTCAACAAAGGCCAAAGTTATTCATGTGAATTTTTATAAAACACTTGCCTCAGATTAGTGTTAATTTTCACAGCTGTTTTAGAGTGTCAGAACACTCTTCTGACAAAGATGCATTTTCATTTGTCACAATAGTTATTTGAGCCTTCTTTAGTCAACAAATTTTAGTCAAGTCAGTCTACAAACAAACCATGACATTTCGGTCTTATTTTAGTCCCATTTTGTTCCATCCTACAGCAGTCTCCTCAGGCTGAGGGACCTCCAGCTACATACTGCAAATTTCTCTCCCCTAACTTAGACTAATTCAACTAAGCATAGACAACTACTAAGTAGACCAAAGTTACCAAGACATGCAAGCAATACTTCTGCAAGTAATATTTGCATTGAAAAAGTCTGTTGCAATTGTCAAATCAGTCAATACACAACGCTGTACAGTCTTTAAAGGGGCAGCTTGTGGAATTCTGCCTCTAACAGGACTGAAATTAGTCAAGAATACATGCCTGCTCCTTGTCTTCCCTTACCAAATGAGACTGGAATAGTATAGCCCAAGGTAAAGAGTGGGAAAGATAGTACTGCGAGTGCCTAATTCGAGCATGAGATTGCAAATGGAAACTTTTGTTGAAAACAAACATCTAACATTAACTGCAGATGTGACTGGTCATTCCTGCTTGCATTTACGGTAGGAGTAGGCTACATGAAAATTTTCCTTATCGCCCCTCTAAAGATGTGATGTAAGTTCCTCCCTCTAGCGTCCACAAGGGGAATAGCAGAAACAATATACTTTCAAGTACATATCTCCTTTGCAGTGAACTATATAACTACAACGTTTGGTTTCGTATTGTTTTATAGCCTATCCTGCCTATAGACCATAACAGAACAAACGCTTAATTTTGTATATCTACTAACAAACGCTTAATTGTGTATATCTACGTTTCCTAGGGCGGTGTTGTGGCGCCGGACAGCGTTCCTATGCATCATAAAACAGCTAACAATGCAAGATGTGATTAAAAAACCCCATTTAATAACCTATCCTGCTTGTGATGGGTCGTTCGCAAACGAACGGCTCTTTTCGGTCAATGTTGGGAACTGAATCACATTAGTGAAAGGAACCGTTCATTTGTTCATTTCCTTCATTTTTAAGGTCAAACAGCGAGTATGTTCAGATAAGGTTGACAAATTATTTAGTTCAGATTGTGTATCCGCACTACAGGATCTACAAATAGTTCAAGGGTCATTTATTTTTGTTCCACGTGAATTGTTTCAGTAGGGTAAGTTCAGGGGGAAAAAACAAGCGATCTAATAAATATGAAAGGTAAAATATGAGGTGGTTAACCATGAATTACACGCTCTAAAATAATTATTGACTGCGTTTTTGCCTTCCCATTTCAGATTTGCACTTTGTTCATTGTTTTGGGGTAATTCTGATGCATATTAAACCAAGAGCCGTTAAGGAGCCAAATGATGCGGCACTTTCAGGTGAACGGAACCATGAGAGCCGGATAACCAAAAAAACTCGGAATGCCCATCACTATATCCTGCACGTGGACTATAACTGAGCTTACTACTATCATAGTACAGCAGATAGGTTGATATTTATGGAGGGCTTACCTGGACGAGAAATGACCAACAGCTCGATTTTCAGATCCATCAGCCCTTTATTCCTACATCGTTTGAAAGCGATGCTTATATTTGAGGGTTCTCCAGAACTTTATTCCAATTTCTTTGAGACTGGAAACGCAAAATCACCGCACAAAAATAGAGAAAATTATCGGGAAAAAGCCGAATATATTAGCGCGAATTATTTGAGAACTTCCATATTTCAAATAATCTCTTTCCTTTATACCATTTTTTATTATAGGCTAATTAACATTTCGTCTACGTTTGTATTGCGGAAATCCTACAAAAGTTACCTTTCAGGCTAAATCACACCCAACACTAACTAGTGAATTTCTGTGCAATCATTTAATCAAGCAACGCAAATCCAGCTGGTCACAAAGCTCAGACTTCAGTCGCAAGCTGGACTGATTGGGCACCTGTGCAATTTACCCCCCATCAATCAACTAACGTTAGCTAATAGCTAGTTAGCCAGCTAATTTTCTCATCATGAATGTTTTGCGTTGTGAGTAGAGACAACGCTGTTACATACGCTAATATTTTAAGCGCACTTAGGCCTACTGTTTGACTTAGCTACCTAACCATCATGGCTGTTTAGGGCTTATCCCCCCACCCGTTTGAGGAACATAAAGGAGAGATGCTGATGAGGAACGGAGAAGGTGCAGCTTTTCCATTTGACGACAGAAGCTGGTATGGCTTCTGTTGACCAATCCAGCTGCTGTTGACCATTTCTGCATTTTAGGAGTAGCTTTAATATGGACCCAAAACATTTCCTGGTCAATACATGTTGTGAAATGCTATCATTCAATACAATACGTTGAAAAGGCATATTGGAACAACATTTATCAAACCAGTTTGTGCCCACTGGGTAGCAACAATGACACCCAAAAATCTCAGAAGATATATATGGTTTGTTTCAGGGCAATGGAGAAAAAAAAAATCAACCTCCATTTCACCTCAGATTTACCAGACACAAATGTACAATGTCTGACTATGCAGCCCTCCTGTAATTTCATTAGTGCCTTTACAGCTTTGATGAGAGTCCTCTTGTAAGGAGCACCAGCAAGAGTAATAATTATATAGATATTTTTTTGTTAACAAAAACCCATCAATTTACAACACGTTCCCCTAACGCATGAGGTGGAGTCTGGACTGGGGTAATAATGCCTGTTTACTAAGAGAAAATAAACCAATTCATGAAAAACAAGACAAAGTAAGAAGTATTAACTAGGGGTCTTTTGGGTCTTTCATAAACTAGAGATAAGGAAAGAATCGACAAGTTTCAGGCTTCTTATTATTATATTATGCCTTTCTGAATCCCGCACATTACAACTCTCTATAAAAATGCTAATAGGGATGATCGTGCTGAGCCAACCTGGGGCAGTTCTAGGAAGATGAGACAATTACCTTCACATTAGTCCAGATAGAAAGTCATCCTGTCTCTTCACTCAAGGTGAGGGAGACTAATGACCTGGATGGCATTGCTTTATTAGTCCAGCATTGTGGATTCATGATGGAGATGTGGCGTGGCCAGGAATGGGTCCAGTCAGGTCTGTTGTAGCCACCGAACCGCCACCGTCACGTTACATTACCAGCTCAGTGACATGGTATCATCACAGCAAATTAACCTTAATGAACACAAACGAGTCGACTGAGGAGGGAGATAATCAAACTTTTATTAAATGACTTCATCTTCTGTACATGCATAATGTAGAGGGTTGGGAAAGAGATGTGTCTGTCTGTCTGAATGGGATCTATATCGATATATATATATTATTTGCCAGCCAGTGGGCTATACAAAGTGCACGAAGCAAGAGCCACACATTTCTTTCAGCTCAAAATATGACACCATTGGTGTCTTGAGAAAACAAAGAGATGCATTTGAAAAAGTATATTCCTTCAGTTCAGTGGATTTGGTTACCATACAACAAAATGCACTGCAGTAGCTTACCCTATAAGTCTTGCTCACCATATACAAGAGCAGCTACATCTATCCATATTGCAAACATCTATCCATATCGATTTATAATGACGATATATGTTTTGAATTACTTCAGGTTTATAATATACTACCTGGATTAAAATGTACCAAGTAAAAATCAGAACAAAATATTAAAACCAACAAGATGAATGGAAAAAGCACCAGGCTTTTTTTTAAATCCCCTTGGGGAAATGAAACTATTGGATTTCCAAAAAGACTTGCGTAATATACAAGGCATTATGCCCACTTTGGCTGATGGTAGCAGTGATTTTCCGTCTTGAATTTGGTCTAAATGACACAGGCTCCATCGCAATGCCAGTTTTTTGATATGCAGATGGAGAGAATGTTTTAGTGCCGAGAACAAGGGTAATATGGCATCTGGGCTGATATTACATTTACATTGTAATGATGAGGATGAACAGAAGCACAGAGAGCTGGTGGGACATTACCTGGACAGTAACAAGTCAAAATGTCAGATCTTTTTGTAGTTCCTAAAACAAACACAAATCTCTCATGTACTCTGTGATACACCACATATTGTACATTCAATTTCATTTTCCTTTTTTAAGGTTTATCAAAAAGAAAAACAATCTACATAGCCTATGTACAATACATTTACATTAAATATACCATCAAAGAACATCATATGAAACAGCATGGGATCTAAACAGAACTAGAGCTCTTGGCAACCTTAGTTTCCCCTAAGAACTGAATAAAGCAACCGCAGGGAAGGTGTTTATGATGAAGACTCTAAACTTCTTTTAATCTTTTAAAGTATCTCCACAAAGCAATGATACCAGAAACAACATTGACACAGATAAATGACACAAGTTTAAGGACATACTGCTTCTTGATTTGCCCATAGGGTGTAAGTAGAGGGGCGGCGATAGCACAGGGACAAAGGTCTTGGGGACCCTCCTTTGAAGGGGGATGGTTTGTTCTTTTTGGGAATGGGGTTCCACAGCCTGTTGGGTTCTACCTTGTCAGCTGACCCACCACCTTCAGAAGAGTCTTGTTTTCCTGCTTCAGCTGCTCGTTCTCATCCTCAATGTCATCAAGGTCCTGCAAAAAAGAAAAAAACAGATCAAAATGAAAAACAAACACAGATCAAAATGGAATAACTGCCCCGGTTCCCTAGGACAAATTAGCTTATCAGTTTGTAGAATGAGGTAAGAGTGTAAGTGGGAGTTGAAATGAAGAGTTCCACCTCCCTGGTCTCCCCTTCAGCCAAATTGCTTTGATGATAACAAATTAAACATTAACAGTTCAATTAGCCTCAAACGAAGAGACGGTTGCTACCACACCATCTCATCAAAGCATTGATCCAAAAGTGGCACTTCTCATTTTTGGCTTTCTCAATCACTGGTGGCAGAGACAGGTGACCGTCAAGATTAGCCAAGCCACACTTGTCAAAAACTTTTAAGGAAAGATTGTCTGGGTCAACCAGGGGTGGTAACAGAACCCACAGTGTATAGCATGGTGTAGCTACAGAGCAACGCCCAAGACAAAGAGTAAAAACAACTAGTTCCCACTGTTGTATAATTGCTACTGTAGCTTCCAGCCTGACATATTACTTAATCGGTTTCATGTTACAACTGACTAATACATCTTTGTCGACAGATGTAGACTCCGGAAACACACACTAAGTTTTCTGCTAGGAATTCTGCAAAAACAGGTAACTGTTCTGATTTTATTTTTAGTTTACCTTTAACACTAGAATCGCCAAATGCCTATGCCAATTGGCATTTGAGTTTGTAATTAAAATAAAACTACCATTTTGAAAGCTACAACCTCCTCCTTCCATGGCTTTTCTTAAATAGGCATATATTACATTGTTCCATTGTCACAATTCTAAACTGACAAACAGAAAACTATTTAGAGACTATTTACCTGTTTTTTTTTTAGTGTTTTCCAACTTAATCCACTACCAGCCCACACCACTTGTATTATGCTAAATAATTATTCACAAAATGAAATTCCAACTATCGTTTCTTACCTCATCTTTTTCTAATAATTCCTCGTTTTTTCGATAACCTATTCATGTCACCTATAAAATTATTATATGCCAGTAATCTAGGAGACTAGAGCTATGCATTGGCATTGAAATCAACTTGATAGCCCCACTACAACCCCCGGGAGAGACCTGCAAAGACGCGCCGTTCATATTGCCTATTCGTTTTGGACCTCGTCTTTTTCTAATAACTCCTACAAGATTTCCACTACCATTCAAAAATGTAATTTGGCTATTATTAAGATTCTACAAATGCATTAGACTACATAATTACTCACAAAACAAAATACCAAAGATGTTCTTTACCAATCAAGACAGGAGTTTACCTTTATAGACAGAATGATTAATGAAACTTTCAGAGTGAATGAAAGCTTTTTTACATACATAATTGTAAACATTTTGGCTTGGCTGATTATAGCTAGCTAGCTGGCTGGCTAGTGTTTTTTCTTTTAATAATTGCATCTGGACACATTGCCAGCATTTTTGTTTCACTTGGCCGTTAGCTCCTGATCTTTTAAGAACATTATTTGAAGAATTGCCTGAAGTGTGACAGCAAAAGTAGACTAAAGGAATATAGTACTGAGGAAGGGAGCTCTTAGTAAGGACAACTGGCTTCTACTCTAAACCTTGTGTGGTGAGTTTTCTGGCAACCCGAGCTGCTTAGACATCACCCAGGTGTCTGCCACTCAGAAGGGAAGAGGAAGCCATCAGCTGGGATGCCCAGACCATTTCCCGGACTTGCCCTTAACGAGATCATTAGCCGACACCATTACTATTATCTAACATCCTCTGATCACCTTTCCCCGCTCAAGCGATGGCCTGACCCTATCCATCTTCAGAGGACGCAGCATTCAAAGAATTCACCTCAGCTGGCTGATGTGGCATGATTTATGGCATTTTTATTCTATACTTTTGAACCACTATAGAAATGCAATAGATTATTTGATTATGACTACTATGATTATAATAGTGGCAGCCCCATCGCGTTTTAAGATACTGTATAACTGAAATTGTTATGTTTTCAAAGGGGCAGCTGATTGAAGTCAGAAGGCGCACAACTAAATTCAGAGGTTGTTTCCCCAAAAGGCCGTAGGGTGCAGGAGTGTGACCCTGAAGGTCACTACCCCTTAAACAACATAAACCATACCCCACGACTGAATGGGGTACGACACCTGCAACTGACAGAGTATGAAAGGAAGATCAAACACTAATCAGATCAAATTCAGGTACTGGGCTACAGGAGATATAGAAAGAGAGGGAGAACATGACAAACCGATGTAACTCCTAGGAAGCACCAGCTAATTGTAATTTTCTGCCTATCCGAGAAGCGGCTGTACCATATCAAACTGATTGCCTGTGGATAGCTAGGTGGTAATTTGGCAATCGGTTCTATTTTGTCTAGTCCTCTTCTACACTGACCACAGCCGTACAGGACTGTACAGTTCCAGGTTTACTGAGGTGGTGCATGTAGTTACTAAAAATGACACAAGCGTTAAATTAACCCTCAAGACTCAAGTAAGAGCTGGGAAGACAGGATTATCTATCAAAAAGGCTGTTACAGGCTCTACTTTTCTTTTTGAGTGTTGTGCTCTAATTGTAATAATTCTTGTGAGTGACATGCTGTCCTGTCATTGGCTCAAATTAAGATAATCGCATCTATGTATCACTTCACTATAGTCTACAAAGCATACTGTACAGTAATAACACATCTATGTATCACTTCACTATAAAGCCTACAAAGCATACTGTACAGTAATAACACATCTATGTATCACTTCACTATAAAGCCTACAAAGCATACTGTACAGTAATAACACATCTATGTATTACTTCACTATAAAGTCTACAAAGCACACTGTACAGTATTAACACATGTATTACTTCACTATAAAGTCTACAGAGCATTTCATACAGTAATAACACATCTATGTATTAATTCATTATAAAGTCTACAAAGCATACTGTACAGTAATAACACAGTAATACAGTACAGACATGGTGGTACAACAATTCTAATAACATTAGAAATTATGACCTAAAACAGGCAATTCAGCTGTAAATGAACGTCATCAACGTCAGAAATATCACACAAGACCTAAAAATTTTTTTAAATCTACAGCCAGCTATACATATCTGGGCTATACACGCATGCCAATATCGAAATGCTGTTTCCACCATTACAAACATACATGACAGTCATGTATAGCCAAGATCTGGTTGACCCTCTCCAACACTCACTCTGTTCAGCAAGTCAATCTCCTCCTTCAGTTTCCCAATGAGCTCGTCTTTGTCCTGGTGGGCTTTCAGCAACTGGCCGTTCTCCTGCCTCTCTCTGGCCAGCTCCTGAGGAAAAGGGACAAAGAGCTCTGTTAACAGTAGACATGCAGTGTGTTGGCTCTAAGCCAAGGTCCACAATGGGCTTAGAGAGGGATATATTTTTTTAAATCACCTAATAAGCAGGGCAGGTCACTTTGGTATGGTTCACAGACAGAGCAAATAAAGAAGGCTAAACCATGTGGCCATGTTTCAAGATTCTAAAATAAAGGATGGCCAGGAATCTGTCTCCAGCTCAAACTTCTTTTTCATTTTAGGATAAGCATGAACTGGTTCCCATGGAAACCCATATAGGAACATAATGCAGCTTAATATCTATGTGGCAACCATAAATCCATAAATAAATGGTAGATCAAATGTATGTTATGAAGGGCTACGGGGGTAGAATAGGTAACTGAAGCTTCAAAGTAATACACATTATCATAAATAATGACTAACATGGTGCTCAAAGCAATCAAGGACGCTTAAAAGTTCTCAACGTATGAAGCTATTGCATCTATTAGATTTAAATATCAAGCCAAAGAAGGCTAGTGAAGACTTGCGGAACCTAAAGTGCACCAACTCTACTCTTAAAATACAGGCATGGTGGCAAGTTCAAGGCAAGTTCAAGCAGTGTTTTTTCTTTGGGCTGCACCAAGTGACATTTAAGAAAAGTGATAGACAAGGAGTGCAGACTGCAGTGTTTCATAAGAACAGGCTGATGGGGATAGAAATCTGTCTTTCTCTATTTCTCTTTGTCAGCAGTAAAGGTCATTTTTTGACTGAACACTGGGTTATTGCAACCAGAAATACAGGACCACAACAGATCTAATATGAACAGCTAGGCCAGAAACTGGGCAGCCGCTTAAACTGTTCAGAGAGAAATTCATCTTTAAAATAAATCCTCAACATGTACCAGATAGATGCTTTAAACCATTTATAGTAGCAGGGCCAAGGGACTAGAAAGACGTATTAAAAGTGCTGCTCAGGTCTTCCCGCCTCTTGGAAAACTCATTGCAGACAGACAACCTTTCAAGAAATGTGAAATGGATAGAAAAATAAATGGCAGAGTAGATGGAAATGATAATAAATACCAATAATACAATGTGTCAACAAGCATAAACCATTTTATAACACAGACTTGGACATAATTGCATTTGTTATACATTTGAACACATAAGTCATATAAGCTGCTAATAAACACCGAATAGTGACAACAGATTCAGACGACAGGCTTTAATATAGGTGTACTGTAAACAACTGAAGGTGTGATGCCTAACCTACCACAGGCATACTTTCCAGTTCATTTAAATAAGGGGGAGGGAACAAGTGTGCACTTCTGGGTGAATGGAGGACCGGGCCGGGTTTTGGATGTACCTTTTCCAGTTCCTCTATCCTCCTCTCCAGAAGTCCGGGCACAGCGACGTTGCCATGGCGGTTGTGGCGGAGTCGACTGTTTCCCCATGCTTCCTCCTCAGAACCAAGTCCCACAGAGCTACAATACACAAACACACACACACACACACACACACACGCACACAAACCTCAATCCTTCTGACCGTCTCCAAAGTCTGGTGTTAATAATGACACTTACAGTAGACATGCCGGACAATCCGAACACAACACACCGCACACACTGGACAATGCACACACAAACACACACTTACCTGTCAGATGTTCAACGACATTCAAAAGCATCCCATAATGCACAAAAGCTACTGTAGGGTATGACTCATACCCCGTTGGATGCATAATACAGCTTTAATTGTGTGAACAAAATAAGTACTTACACCATTCTAACCCTTTTTTTTTTAGCCACTTTCAATTTGGCATGCCCCC
>JACXGI010000048.1:122663-227855 GCA_016801175.1 Esox masquinongy | reverse complement strand
TAATTTTCTGAGATACTGAATTTGGGGTTTTCATTAGTTGTCAGTTATAATCATCAAAATTAAAAGGAATAAACACTTGAAATATATCAGTCTGTGTGGAATGAATGTATACATTATACAGGTTTCACTTTTTGAATGGAATTACTGAAATAAATCAACTTTTTGATGATATTCTAATTATATGACCAGCACCTGTATTCTTTTTCTTCTCCTCACTCTCCCTTATCTCTCCTCACTCTCCCCTTATCTCCTTTCTCTTCTCTCTTACCCTGGCATCCTCCTCCTTCCTAATCTTCCTCATCTTAGCCTCTTTCAATAATACTTTGTTCTTTCTTTCATCCTCTTCCATTCTCATTTCCTCTTTCTTAGCAACTGCTCCTCCCCTAAACTGAGATTCTTGACCCTAATCACCTTTACCACAGCCACCTTTTTTCTTCTCCTTCCTTATTTCTTCTTCTCTTGTTTGAGTGATTAATGAATTTTTTTGTTAAAGGTTGTTTTGAAACCTAGGACCACTACCTGAATAAAATATTATATACTAAGTAGATTAACATTCGGTATCATATTCAAGTTAGTTTACATGTCTTTGAAACTTTTAATATTACCTTCATTAACTGCAGTTTACAAAATATAATAAATGTAATATAAATGACACATTTAAGGTTATGTACACCATAATCTCTTCTTGCATCCAATTGGCATATTGCTCAGCCCCAAAATCTGCCAAGTTTAGCAATACAATTGCTAAGTTACGTCACATAGTTTCCAAACAAATGTGGCTTTATTTTCTATGACTCCATCCTCTGCCCACAAACAAAATTATTTCAGTTCCAGAGACAACACCAGACTTTCAGGTGTAGATGGTGCTCTGCTGCTGATTTAGTGAGCAATTAAAATGAGGCTCTCGCTGTTGAAACAAAGCAGCCGTCAGTTCTGTATGCGAGGATGAAACAGAGCCAATAATCTTGGTGTATACAGTAGAGAGAAGAAGAGGAGAGGACCTAGAACTGAGCCTTGGGGAAAACCAGTAGTAAGAGGCTGCATGGCAGATACCGATCCTCTCCATGTCACCTGGTAGGAGCAGCCTTCCAAGTAGGAAGGCTGTGCAGAGCCTGAGATGCCCAAATCCGAGATGTTGGAATGTAGGATGCGATGGATAGATCAAGGAGGATGAGGACAGAGCAGAGAGTTAGCTTGGGCATTGCGAAGAGCTTCTGTTACATAGGAGAACAGTTTTGGAAGAGTGGTGTTTGCAGCCTAGAAACTTGAGCCTGCGGTCAAATGTCTAGTAAAGACAGTAAAATTTTAACTAACCATCTTCTAACCTTAATCCTAACCTTAACCTTTATCCTAACCCTAAGCTTAACACTTACCCTGGTTGTATGACATTGATATTGACATACTGATGAAAGTATGGTATCAATGTTTTTTTTCAAAATGTTTTCTTCTTTCACAATCCTACATAAACTTGGGTAATAACTAAATTAAATTACAGAGTTGTCAAATGTAGTTGAGTACTCTGATCAAAAGTAGTGCACTATATGCATATGTAAGAGTAATTTAGATTATACATTCATCAGAAGCCATCTGGTTCAATTAGAGATGCTGTTACTGCTACTATAATACAAAGGAATGAATAGGCAGAAAATAGGACAAGAAGCCTTGTGAACTCTATTCTCTCTGTCTATCCTCTCTGTCTGCCTCTCTTCTCACTAGAGATATGGAGGGATTTAACATGTTTAAGCACAGTGCCTAAGCATTTGTTTTTAAATGTGAATATTGCCTATGAATTTGCTAATTAGGGTTTCAGCAGTTCACTGGTAAAACCCTATTGTTTTTGTTCCAGTTCATTATTAGGGTTTCAGCAGTTCACTGGTGCAGTGGCATGCATGTCGGCCTCATGGTGGTGCTGGCACAATCCTCAAAAGTTGCACTTTCTGCAAGCTCACCACGCCCACTCCTTGTGACATAGAGTCTTGAAAATTGGCACATAGGTGTATCTCCTCATGATGAACATTTTTGCCGACCCATAAAGTCCATCATGATTGATTTTCTGACATTTTGGATTTTTTGAAGAACACCAAAAACTCCTCTGGCACCAAATGTCCAATATTTAAATACTTTGATATCTGGCATCTAGGGACCAAGGTCTTCAAAAGTTATATCAGCCAGGCCAGTATGTCAAAAACATGGACGATATTGACCAATGAACATGTGAGGGGGCATGGATTTGCACATTGATGCGTACAACTCCTACAAGGATAATGGTATAATAATTCCACTTGGTTCCCTATTGTGACAAGGACGATACGGAAAAAATGACTGCATGGATTTTTTTAATCAACCACACGGTGGCGCTATTTAGGTTTTTCACATTAACAAGTTCACCATACTCACCCCGTTTCAGTTACAGTCTTGAAAAAAGGTGTATAAGTCCATCTCCTCCCAAGGAACATATTTGCAATTGGTAATGGTTTTTCGGCAATTCTGAATGAGTGAAAAACACTTCAAACGCTACTTCTATAGCATCAAATGACCGATGTTGAGTGTAATTAAATTTGGTACACATGATCAGGGTTGTGAGTTTAGTTCATATAAAATATGTTTCCATTTGGCCACATGGGGATACTAGTGAAAAGGAAAAAACATACATGTAATATTGTTTACAGCTATGGACATGAGTTGGATGTGTCCTACTGGAAAAAAATGCAATCTGGCTAATAATAGCTTAATGCTGAAACCCGCAAAATGCTGCTTGAAGCTTTAATTAAGGTATGTTTTTCTCACTCCACAGATCTCCACACTACGCATGCCCAGAAGTTATAAGGGTGAGTGTGTTTTGGTATAAGATCCAAGATGCTCCTATGAGATTAGCCTTTACTTAACAACTAACAATCTCTTACTCTTTCACCCTTATTATTCTCTTCCTTTTATTCCACTCTCTCCTGCTCGTTTCTCTCCTCTTTCTTACTGCTCTATGTCCCTTACCATTCTCTCTATCACATCTCATATTCTTCTCACTTATATCTCACACTATTTTGCTCTTCCCTATCTCTATCTGCCTTTCTCTTACTCTTCTATCTTCTTGATCTCACTCCTCTCACTTAGGGGGAGAAGTACGATGGCAGAAAAGCAGACGTATGGAGCTGTGGGGTCATCCTCTTTGCCCTTTTGGTGGTGAGTTTCGACGTTCAGTCTTGGAATTATTGAAATATGAATCCTATATAAACAATTTTAATTCCACAAGCGAAAATACGAATTGCCACCAGCAAGGCACATGAGGCAAAATCCTAAGCTTGCATACTGTACACATGATTGACTAATAGTTAGAACTCTGATGGCTGGTAAAACAAACATTGGAAGTAAAAGCCAGACTGTTGCCCACTGTCCTCTTTGTTCCTTTCTTGAATTATTATAACTACTTGTTTAGACATACTAGCTCAACAACAATTTTGTATCTAATGGCCACTTTGGTCCTTTCTAGAACTTTATTTGGGTAAACATATTTGCTCAACTTAATATGTGCCTGTCCATCTATGCATGTGTGGCTTACACGGGGCCAAAAATAAACAAAGCCGTTTGATCGTCTTGTTCGGTTCCTTTTAATTTCCACCTTCCAAAAACAAAAAGTTTCTTTCCATTTCTAAATGAATGCTCTCTCTTCTACATGGATCTCTGGGCTACTTCTTGTTGCTGACTCGAAGACTGCAATTTATTGAATCGGATGAGACCCTCGTATTCCCCTGCAGTTACGCTCTATTTAGATCATCTGTTACACAACTCTGCTGCTTCCCCCACCCCCTTGCACCCCTCCTTGTTCTCTCACTCTCGTATTCTCAATGTTCCTGTTGTTTATCAAACAACCACATCCAAAGTGTGTCAGCTCGTCTTGATAAATGATTGGGGCCCAAGAGTGTTCAAGTAGGAAGGTGGAGGAAAAGAGCAAAACACTGGGTAATTGCATTAACCACAGTCCTGTTCATTATTTATTTAGTTAGCATCACACTGAAGCATGGGTCTCACTAATTGGAATGTTGTAATCTTGAAAAATAGAAAAAAACATGCCACATTTTGTTGCATCATATTGGAAACTATATTTTTCCTTTCCTCTATTTTTGTTGATATTTCTCAAATGTGTTGACAAACTCTTATATGGAGGACCAAAGTCTCAAAATCAAATAATTAATTTAGATATATTAGTTTAAGTGAAATATAAGTTTAAGTCATATTATTATGAAATATTTATATTAACTATTTAAAAGTATGTTATAATATTTCATAATAATAAATTGCATTTTCCAACCTTTTTTTTAATCATGAGATGTATTTCATAAAATCATAGCCTTTTTCATAATATTGTGACCTATGTCATAATTTTATGGCGTTGTTAGCTTCTGTCCACTTTTGATCCATGAACAGAGTCTTTAAACAAACAAGTCAGGGGAGAATCTTTAATGAGCATGAGTCTACGATGTTGATCTTCCATAGCGTAGTTCATATTTTCATGGCGTATTTCATAATTCATGGTGTATTTCATCATTTAATGGTGTGTTTAATGGAGTAATTCATAATTTAATGCCGTATTTCATAGCGTATTTCATAATCACATGGGATATGTCAATCAATGCAAATGGGTGATCTTTAGCTAATCCAGCAACACTAGGTTCACCAACAGTTGCTCGCTGGTGGGAATTCAAACAGAATTTTGCTCCATTAGTTTGATTTATGTGTGCTTGATTTATGTGCTAGTGAGCAAATTTATAAACAATGTTGTCTACCCCTGCTCAAAACTGCGTGGAAAAAGTTAGGTTTATTTCAATGGGTGAGAAATATATTACTTAGAATAATGACAAGCCTATTAGCCAACGTGAATGTCCCTGGGATACATAATGACATTAGACAGTATGGTGGTAACAATCTGGATGAGTTAGCATTACACGTCAGTGAAGCGAATATCAAGCGAACTAAAGCACTGGATGTAATATCTTTGTTATTCTCCACCACATGCAACACTGATTTACTTCCTTTGTGGGTCAAACTGCCAAAACAGGTGCACTACGTTGCTGAAACAAGCGCAGTACAGTATCTGTTTAGCAAGTAAACCCTGCGAAATGTAACCAAACTGTGCATTATGAAAATGTCTGCTCTCTTAGTGTTCGTTTTTTAACCCCATTCCAGCTGCCTTAGTGTCAGCTCAAAAACAAGCAGACATCTTCATTGTATTTTTTGGAATTGGGTCAAAAGACCTGAGGCTATTCCAAATAATCCTGCCCTGGAAGCCCAGGCCTAATTACACCACTGACCTGCATTTTCATTTGTTTTAGCATTTCTATTGCCAAATACTACACTGCTCAAAAATGTAAAGGGATAGTTTGTCTAAAAATGATATTCATAAAAAGAAATCACTTACCAAAAGTTAGTCTGGAATGGACATAGAGTCATTTTTTCCAACCATCCATTATTCAGCTATATCCCCGGCTGCAGGGATGTCACTAGAAAATCATGGATGGGGGGGCTAAGCCTCGTTTTGGGGGGTCTGGGCATACTCCCCAAAACATATTTTCATGATGTATTTTTAGAGTAACAACGGGTGTAAAATGTATCAAAATAAAGTTATTTTTGTTCAAGGTTGGCTAAAAGTATACCTGTCTCATAGTTTGTGTTAGACACTGATCTAATATGACTTAAATTCTATCTAAATAAAGAAATTAAATTCCACTCTGTCTTTATCTATACAACACCAACAAAAGTCACAAAAACTGCTGTACTACAGCTCCGGAGACCACTGCACCTTTTTCTCTCCTTTCCAAAAAAGCTGAAAAGAAAGGTTTTGAGTGAGGAATAGAAGCGTTCAATTTGCATGGTCTCTTAATTTTAAACCTTCTGTTCCTCACTCAAAACCGTCCTTTTCAATTTTTTTTGGAAAGGAAAGAAAAAGGTGCAGTGGTCTCTTAATTCTTTCCGGAGCTGTACGTAGCCAAAATACTTCTGTCAACTGTAGTTTATAGTAAATGAACATTTACATACAGTATACTCTGTTTCTAAGCGAGATTTCTCTAAATCATTTCAAAAACAGATTTAGTCAGTAGCCCATTCATCTTCTAAATAAAGTCATTAAAAATTGATCATAATTAAAAAAAGAAACATTTTACAACTGGATCTCCCTTCCTCTGAATAGAATACTTTGCAATACTTTAACTTCAAACCCAAACAAACATCAATCTGTGAAACGCACAGTTTTGCAACTGTGTTTGTGATGATTAATAGTGACATACAAATGTTAGCTAGCATGTCATTAATGGGAAATTAATATTTTTAGTAGTTGGTTAGTGTTTACCCCGATAATAGGGGGTAAAAAATATTACCCCCTATTATCGGCCACCGCCCCCAATTATGGGCCACTTACTTTTTTGTTGAATTACATAAAATGTATTTGTATTTGTATTACAAATGACAGACCTTAGGGTTCTCTGAAGTGTCTACTAGACAGTTGTAGCTAGCTTTCTTGCCTTCAGGTAAAGACAAAAAGACTGATCACTTTGACATAACCTGACGTCTGGTCTGTTGCGCAAGTCGATTTTCACGAACTGCAATTTGTCTAAACAATTTCCATACATGACATTCTTACGATCTCAAAAAAATGTTTAACCTCCATATACAGCTCCGGAAAAAATTGAGAGACCACTGCACCATATTCTTTCCTTTCCAAAAAAGTCGAAAAGGAAGGTTTTGAGTGAGGAACAGAAGGGTTAAAATTAAGAGACCACTGAAAATTGAACACTTCTGTTCCTCACTCAAAACTTTTCTTTTCAACTTTTTTGAAAAGAAAAAAAGCTCACTTCAGATGAGCGAGTAACGTTCAAAGCATCAAACTCAACCGAACATGCTGCCGAACGAACACGACCCCTTCCAGTCTCCATTAAGTCACTCAAGCTGAGGTTCATGAAGGTGTCAACGAAAGCGATTCTTAATCGAACCTATCCTACAGAGATACAAATATAAACCTTGTTGCTTAAGCTTTCATGAAGTTTACTCAATAATTTAATAAAGAAACTGGTGCAAAAACTGGTGCAAACCCACTGGTGCAAAATAAAGGAAACTTACAGAAATGAGGAGCAACAAGAACATTCTGGAGAGGGAGTGCATTGATGTAGTATCCACAACTAATAAATCATTATGGAAAACGTGCACATGCTATCAGAAATGAATGAAGTGGGTAGCTATTGTAGCTAAGGATTAAAAGGTTTAGTTAATTTCAGTTAACTTTTAATTGGGTCATTTTATTTCATGCCGGAAGGTACTAGTCTGACTATTACAATAAATTTCCGGTTTTGGTGGATACATTTTGGCTAAAAGACTGATAGACAGATCTGTAAACTATTTCAAATAATGATTACTTTATATCCTCATCCTTTCATGTTGTTATAGAAACAAGCTAGACTTCATTAAAATACTGTATGGCTTGGTAATATAAAAACAAATACTCGACATACATAATCACAAAATTGACAGATTTTGTTTGAATTATGACTAAACAAAAAATGAATGGAGCGAATTTGGAGAGGCAATTATTTTTCCTGTGAGCAAATAGCGGTTTTGAGCAGAGTGATGGGAAAGACGTGGAGCGGTGGAACGGCAGAGCGTAACCTTCGCTCGAGAGGTTACTTACTCTGGCAGAAGTTCAAAAATGAACTACGTTTCTATTCAATACGTGCAATGCACAAACGTGTGTGTTTGTATTCAGTGTGTGACTGCCAAACCTCAGATGGACAAAAAAACGGTGGGCAGGGTCAAATGTGGGCAGAGTCAAACATTTGATTCCACCCACATTGATCCTCGCCCCGAAATGCACACTGTAGTCAGGGGTACCTGGCGCGAGGTGAGAGTTTCTCTAGCTGGCCCATTATCGTGAATATCGTCGGTGGACTTCAGTTTTATTTCTATCATTGTGGAAAATGCCACGATCCTGTTTTGTTTGCAAAGAAAGGATAAAAGGGACCTGGGAGAGGAGACTTGGTGTTTCACTCATTGCCATATCTTAATCCAGACATGTAACACTTCATTCTACCATTGACATATGATTTAGTTAGATATACAGGTATATTGACTCTTTTAAAAGCTACTTAAGTGGTTAAATAAATGAAATCATATACATTTGTTGTCTAGCATTGTCTGATTAGCTTTGTTGACTTCAATTGAATAGAAATGTTTAGCTTTGAGCTAAAGCCACCAAGTCAATGTTTGTGCACGGAAAATAATGGACCAGACGGTAGGTTTATATTTAAGGGGTTTTGAAGATGAGCTCATTTCAGATACACATGATTGAATGAATAGAAATTAGACACTTTTTGCATGTTGCTCATCATACTATAGATGATGCAAAAGCATAATCTTTAGTCTGATGTACAATAGGCCTAAATAGTGCATTTTGGATGTACAATCAAGTTATGAAACTTAGAAACAGTTGGCAAAAATATGTTCATCAGATAAATGCCTGCCTGATCGGCTATGTCCAGCAAAGTATAGCAGTCTAGATTACTGCTTGAATCAAAACAGAAAGATAGCACTTTTGCCTATAAACAGATCGTCTGATCAAAAGACATTGGGTATGGACTCAACAATATAAACCGGAAAAGGAACCAGACAAGCCTAGTTCAGCCGGCCCTCAATTAAAAGTGATAAATGTTGTTGCCCTAACTGGAATCAAACCCAAGTCTCCCACATGAGTGGCTGTGCCTTTAACCAACACACCACAATGCTATATGTTTGCCCAGTGTCGGTATAGCATCTCGACATTAGATCATTTTGTCAAGCATTAACATCACGCCACGTTTGAAACGTTTCTTATTCAGTTTACCTCCACCACAAATAGCATCTATGAAATGTATGGCTTTTGCCACTGGCCATTTTAACAGCTTATTAGCCAGTAATAGACTAGTATCTAACTTGCTACTTGGACTAGTCATAAGATTTGAGCAATTTCTAGCAAGACTGAATATGAACTCAACACCGCCAAAGCTATTTCATTGCACATAAATGTTTTCTTTCATTTGTGAATGACATTGATACAATAACTATCAAGATACAGCTCCGGAAAAAATTAAGAGACCACTGCACCTTTTTCTTTCCTTTCCAAAAAAGTTGAAAAGGAAAGTTTTGAGTGAGAAACAGAAGCGTTCAATTTGCAGTGGTCTCTTATTTTTAACCCTTCTATTCCTCACTCAAAACCTTCCTTTTCGACTTTTTTGGAAAAGAAACAAAAAGGTGCAGTGGTCTCTTAATTATTTCAGGAGCTGTAGGTGACGATAACTGACTTTTTCGTCAAATGAAAAGATGAGAGAATCGTGGAAACTCCTATGCTTTTACTGCCCAAGGGTTTTTTATCTAGCCTATATTACCCCGAAAATCATGCACAGATGTGTACTGCGAAAATCCACCAGAAATAGTCGCAATATAGTTTTATTTTAGGCTTACTATAATGTAGCTACTGAAGGTTGTAGCCAGCAAAGTTTTTAATTGTGAACAAAACTGACCGGTAAACACAGCAATAACCTGTTTATTTGAAATGAGAATTATATCGCAAAACTTACAACTTTTTTCGAGGAATACAACATGTGTGGAGTGTTTTGGAGTAGTTTTCCGCTTGCAATGCAACTTTGCTGTAGTGGGACACACAGTTTCCATTCATGAATTTGGACGATGCTACGAATGCTAATTACAGCTGGGGACAGAACTGAATAATGGATGGTTGGAAAAAATTACTCTATGTCCATTCCAGACTAATTTTTGGTAAGTGTTTTTTTGGATAAATATGATTTTTAGATGAACTATCCCTTTAAGGGATCCCTTAAATCATACATCGGGTCTTGATGAATGAAATATATTAAAGTTTTAAATCTTTACTGTACATTGTGTAATTCATTCAGAACAAAATTATGTAATAACAGTCAATGGAAACCAAAGTCACCAACCGACTGAGGGCTGGATTCAAACTCACAACAAAAATCAAAGTAAACCATTAAAATCACAGACAGAACTTGTGTAAATTTGTTCACGGCAACTCATAATGTGACTCAGTAGTGTGTATGGCCCCCACGTGCCTGTATGCACTCCCGACAACGCCTGAACATGCTCCTGATGAGACAGTGGATGGTGTCTTGAGGGATCTCCTCCCAGACCTGGATTAGGGCATTAGTGAGCCCCTGGACAGTCTGTGGTGCTACTTGGTGGCGTAGGATGCCCCAATACATAATGTCACAGAGGTACTAAATTGGATTCAAGTCTGGGCCAGTTAATGGCATTAATGCTATCATCATCCTGGAACTGCCTACACACTCCAAACCATCACTGATCCACCGCCTAACCGGTCATACTGGATGATGTTGCAGGCAGCATAAAGTTCACCACGGCGTCTCCAGTCACTTTCACATCTGTCAGATGTGCTCAGTGTGAACCTGCTCTCATCTCTTAAGAGAACATGGCGCCAATGGCAGACCTGCTAATTCTGGTGTTAGTAGTTAATGTAGGGTATATTCTGTCACTTTGGTGATTTATGACCCTGGTGGGCGGGGCTTCCGGTTTGATTTGACAGGTGGGTGGGACATCCTGTTTGGTAGGTGGGACTTCCGGTGTGACGTATGGACTTCCTGTATGATGTGTGTTAGGGCAGGACTTCCAGAATGACGTATGCATGTGCCGGTGACTTTGTAATTCATGATTGAATTGTTGTGTTTTTCGGTTCCGGAATGTTAAATTCCCAGGCAATTAATAGGCCTTATATCAGCAGCAAGATGTTTGATGTTTAACAAAAGGGCGCCAGGGTTCAGCAATGCTAAATTCCCCGGCATTTTATGTTCCTACATTCCCTGCATTTTAAGTGCTACAACAGATGTCCTACAACCATTGGGTGTTAACCTTTCAGGTTTTATGAGTTGATAGGTGGTTGGCGTGGTCTGTGTATTTAAACCACACAGACCCCGGTGATGGTCATTCAGTCTTGCCTGAGTAAACCTACGTACACATTACAAACCATGGCGGATTGTGCAGCGATCAAAGTTTTGGGTGAAACACCGTTGAAAGCTAACAGCTTAACCGCTGCTCAGCGAGTTGGCAATAGAATACAAATGGATGGCAGAGATGTGATCAACATGCCAGCCCCAAAGAAACCGATGCAGAGTTTAACCCGAATTCATCAACTACACCATATTTTGGCACAGGAGAGGAAGTTGGATGATGGGCGGATCGGTGGATACATTTTCAACCCTGAGATACCGGAGGATGCATTTTATGAATTATCCGAAGAGTTTAAGGCTGGTGTGACTGATCAAATGGTCTTTAACCCTTATGCCCCCTCGGGCATTTTTGTACATTTTTCTCAACTTTTTTGGGGGATTTGGTGATCATTCTGGCTGTGTTACAGTTTTTGGCATGAATTTTTGCAAGAACTTTTCTTTTTAGTAATATTTTTGAAATCCAATGTCTTATACTCTTACATGTCTTGTATACTCTATTGATGCATTTTGCACCCTCTGGACACCTTTGTGGCAACAATTTACACATACAAAAAACTGCTATTAAATCATCATACATCAATATTTTTTTCTGCTTTTTTTCATAAATCACTTAAACAACTTCAAACTTGCTCAAAACTACCAAACATTCAATCAATTTCAGGATTTTAACCCTTTAAATGCCAATTATTTGAATGATTAATTATTTATATAAAAAAACAGAAAACATTAATTATTTTCCATATTATAAATAGTAGGGGGATGGGGCTTTGGGGGTGATTAGAGTCTTGGATATGTCAAACATTAGCAACAAAATTGATTTGATTGCATTAGTATATTTTATGTAGTGCCAGATACTTCCTCTACTACCTTTGTGGCCAAAAATGCCTCATTGACTTCCATCAAAACCACATTTTTCTATCTCACTGCCATTACAGTATAAAACCATGCATTCTGTAATGTCAACATTTCATTTAGAAGAAAAGTAGTGATATTTTACATTTTTAGTGTAACCATTTTCCCATTGTAGGCCGATGCATTAAATTCTTGTATTTTTGCCAGTTATATTACGGAGCCAAGTGACTACCAGGGGGCCCCAAGAGTTTTTTTGTGTGTGTGAAATCATTTTTAAATCAACATCTGATTCATCAATGTGAACATTTATTGTGCAAACTGTATCAACTTGGAAAACTTCAACAACAAAAGATAACACAACAGAATATATGAAATATGAACAAATTTGAAACAGATATATCCCGGCTTTGAATGACGTACAACGCTGAAGCCCTGTCTTAAGCTAACACAGTCCTCAACACAGCATAAAAACAGACAGACCGCCTGTGACTATCAAGCAGTCGGCAGACTTTACGAAACATGTCTCAAGAATACAACCAACCGGAGTTTGAAGAACCCAAAGCTGAGGACTGGCTGTAAGACGCCTTGGATGACAACATTGCTACGGTACCCCGGACCCCGACAGCTCAATTCCACCGGTATACCCACCAACTACCATTGGCTTGGCGCTCAGCTAGGACCTCTTAATTTGTCATACCTTTCAAATGCTGACAAAAGTTATCACAAAATGGACAAACGCCTTGCACCACAAGTTTTAAAGATCATCAAAGCAGCATTGGGTAAGATCCTGGAACACGTTGTTGCGGCTATTCTCCACAAAGCATGCATCGGATGTGAAGTGGACCACCCGAGCCAGAGAAGACATTCTTGTCTCGACCCGCCTGATTATTTTTTTGAGACCCATTATGATGACATTCTGGAGACAATTTAAAACCACGACTAAAACGTGCTGGTCAAGGCTTTGAATGCATCAGGCTTTGAATGCATCAGGCTTTCAAGCACCTTTGACCGATGTTCATGTGGCAGCCAAGAACTTTCTGAATGAGCTAGAGTCGGGGCCGAACATCACACAGAGACTGAGTGAGAATAGGGATGAATACATGGATAAATTTAATGAGGAAGCTGTATGCGACGCAGTAGCATCTTTGTGCGACGAAAGCAAAGAGACTGCTGTCTAAGAATGGGTAACTTCAGTTGTCGTGTTTACATGTATCTAAATAAATTCAATGTCAGAACAAGCATATAGAAATGGTCAGGAAGACATCTGATGATTGGCCGCAATTGGTGTTGAAACATGTGGAAAATGATAACATGAAATTTATGTTAACATGCGTAGATGTATTAAGCAAATACGCATGGATTTGTGTGCTGAGAAATAAAAGCTCTATCGGGGTAAAGCGAGCATTTGAAGACATTAAAAGAAGGAAGAACACCCCAAAAAGTCCAAACGGACAAGGAGAAGGAGTTTTTTAATTCACATTTTGAAATGTTAATGAAGAATTACAACATAAAACATTTTGCTACAGGAAATGATGTCAAAGCGAGTATCATTAAAAGATGTAATAAAACAATTAAATCACGAATGTGGAGGTGTCTCACAGCTGCCAACACTCATCGCTATGTTGAGGTTATTCAATATTTAGTTTATGGTTACAACCATAGCTACCATCGGTCTATTAAAATGAAACCTGCTGACGTTTGTGAAGAAAATGTTAGACAAGTTCTCAAGAACCTTTTTTGTACAACAATAATGAGAAATGGTAATCAAAGTTACAAGTTCGAGTTGGAGATACTGTGAGACTCTCAAAGTTGAGAGGGGCATTTACCAAAGGCTATGAAAAGGGTACACAGATGAATATTTTACAATAACAGAAGGTGTTCCGTGGGTACCTCCTGTATATAGAATAAAAGATTACGATGGTGATGTGATCATAGGGACCTTTTATGAACAGGAATTACTGATCATGGCTAATAATCGTGGCTAAGGATAAAACGTATAAATTGGAAGCAGTTCCGGATGAGAAAGTACAGAAAGGGAAGAAAATGAGTCTTGTGAAATGACTTGGTTGGCCTGAGAAATTCAACAGTTGGATAGCATTGGAACAAGTCCTTGACATAGAAACTGGATAAAACACTAGGATTTGCAGGATGTCATTTACATCGACTGTGCTCAGCATGGGTGACGGCGGTTTCTACATAACACTGTCCAGTAACTCGTCGAGACATGTCTATCCAAACAATTAGAGTACAAGCTATACCACAACATTTGCCAAAGGTATAGATTTGAAAGGTGATTGGGAAGTGTCATTGATAGAATTCCAATACCCGCATACGTGGAAGACTTTTACATGGGGTGAAAACGCATTTGAACTACGACTCGAAACACAACAAAACTTGGAAATATGAACTCAACACCGGTTATTACAATGGCATAAGAAAACTAGTGGCAGAGATCAACATTTATATAAAATCACATCGCGTATGGGCGGGGTATGATGAATTTAGAAATAGAATGTTTCTAAAAGGTGAGCCCCATTTTAGTTTGAAATTTAGTACAAAGTTGGAACAGATATAAGGCTTAAAACCAGGCAAACGGTGGTACACCCCATGGTACGGCCCATTCCCATCAGATATTCTGGCAGGGTTTAACACCCTATACATCTACACAGATATAATCGATTATCAAAGAGTTGGGGACAACCATGTTCTGCTGTGGAGAACTGTACATATTGCAGTGAAACAGAACGAAGTTGTCACAGTAACGTACAAAAACCACACTACGTACCACTTAGTAATAGTCAGTTTGATGAGATCTGTATTGAAGTAAAATCTGACCAGACTCAGTTGTTTTCATTCATAGTGGGAAAGGTGATTGCAAAATTACACTTCAGACCCTTCAAACAATCTTTTGGACTATAAGTTGCAGCCACAGAAACTCTACGATGATCCTCAACGTTTACCGGGGTATCATGGTAGCGCTGCAACGTATGGGGCTGGTCTAGGGGGCCTTTTCCGAGGGCTTTTCCGGATGGCAATACCTTTGTTGAAGTGTGGGTTCTCAATAGCTAAACCACATTTGAAAAATGCAGCGAGGAATATAATTGGCAAGGTTGTCTGCAGTGTTATGGCACGCCAAACAAAACAGCAGGATGGATCTGGATTGATGGTTATGACTTGAGGTGTTAGAAAGAGACCACCTGGTAGGAGGAGCCTACCAAACAGTAAAAAAACGCAAGAATGAGACAAAAACAAGAGCCATGGTTAAAAGAAAACATACAGCTCAGAGGACACTCAAAGGGAACACCGCAAGGTGGATTAAGAACTTATTTTAGGAAGATGGCACTCCTACACCGTATGTCTGGTGAATGTATGAAAACAGAGTTGGATTTATTCACAGTTCCTTTTACACAGACATCTACTGAGAAAAATTCATACATTGAAATACCAACCCTATCAGCAATATCAGACGCAGCCCCTCTGGAGTTCTTTATTGCAGGAAGTGGCGAAGACTACGTTGACCTAAACAATACTTTGTTGCACCTACGCGTAAAAGTCACTAAACCGGACAGAACTAATATTGATGCCGGAGGACGTGTTGGGGTTATCAGTTACTTGATAGCCACAAGTGGATGTCTCCTTGGGTGATCGTTTAATTAGCCAGAGTAGCACATACCCCTACAGAGCTGTTATAGAGAGCATTCTGAATTATGGATGTGATACATTAAAGATAATTTTCAGCTGGTTTGTTTTTCAAGGATGCCGCAGGTCACATGGATGTTACGGACCCTGCAGGCGAGAACGATGGACTCACAAAAAGGGCTGCCTATTCAGCGGATAGTACAACAATTGAAATGATCAGCCCTGTTCATAGTGTTATCTTCTTTCAAGAGAAACTCATATTAAACGGCTTCGACATAAACGTTAGGATGGTACGCTGTAAAGACGAGTTCTGCCTTATGGGGGCGGGGGATGTGCGTAATTGTTTGCATATATTATCTGTGTCACTCTTTGTCAAAAAAGTCACTGTATCACCAGCTGTGAAACTTGGACATGCTCGAGCTCTACTCTCAACCACTGCCAAATATCCAATTGAAAGAGTGTGTATGAAGACATTTAGTTTACCGGCGGGGGGTCGCATTTGCAACAAGGAAAACCTTAATTTTTAGGATCCCTGCCAAAATGTATTGTCGTTGGATTGGTGGACAATGACAGTTTTACAGGAAGTTACACAAAAAATCCATTTAATTTCAACCATTATGATTTGGAGTTTATGGCTATGTATGTAGACGGTCAGCAACTTCCTAGCAAACCATTCAAACCAGATTACACAACGGGGTCAGCAGTGCGTGAATTTTACAAATTGGCCTTAGCTTCAGGAAAACACCTAAAGGACCAAGCTTTGGCTATTGACAGGTCTGACTTCTTACACGGCTATGACCTTTATGCATTCAACTGCGCACTGGATGAGGAATGCGGTCAGCGCCTATCCAAGTCAGGGAATGTACGACTTGAGATGAGGTTCAGACAAGTAGTGCCCACACAATTCATTTGGTTGTTTATTAAATTTTTGACTCCATTATTGAAGTGTCAAACCAGAGACAAGTCATGGTTGACTACTATTAGGAAACAATAACCAAACGGCGTGGAACTGAATACCGCAGAGTTGACCGGTATGGTGAACCGATTTTCATCTAGGACTCATTTCTATGGTGTGCTGGCATGCGACCAACTACCTAGTGGACCAGTCCGAGATGTTGCATCAATGATGATTTTTAATACACACCCGAGCAATCACCTCGGGGAGCACTGGCTGGCTATTTACATCACAGACGATGGCGTTGGAAGGTTTTATGACAGTTTTGGTAACCCCCAGATTTTTCGTATTTTCCCAAGTCAATCAGTGCATTTCTGCAAACCTGTGAGAATGTGGAATACAGTTCAAATCCAGGACATGATTTCAACAACGCGTGGACAACATTGTGTGTACTTTCTAATGACAAGAGTTTTGAGTTATAAAGATGCTATGTCTTTTTATATTGATGATTTAAGAAAAAAATGATGTGCTAGTCTCAAAGTTTGTATCTAAGATGTACCAGAGTAAGCGTGATAAGCAAATGTTTAATTGCATACAACATGCTCAATCTTGTGAATTGTTGAATTTGTGTCATGGTTGTTGAAGAAATAGACATGTAACAGTAAATCATGTGTATGTCTGCTTTATTATTCAAAAATAAACCAATCGTAAAACCACAACAATGTTTACATAGTATTTTTCATACAACAATTATTCAAGGCAAAACATACACTTTGACAATGAATCACAAATGATTAAACCAATCATAAAATCACAACAATGTTTACATAGTATTTTTCATACAATTATTCAAGGCAAAACATACACTTTGACAATGAATCACAAATGATTCAAAAAAAGCATAAACTAAAAACACATTAAAATGGAAGCCATTTTGTGGGGTCTGTGGTAGGGGATACAAAGAAAGCTTTGGTTGGTTGATAACCAGTTGCGGGTGGAGTGGTACTGGAAGTAGGTGCCGGGGGTGTGGCTAAATGATCCATTGTGTCGCCAGACATTTGTTTATACAAATTGATTTTACGCCTTACAAGCTCATTTGGAGTAGTTGTAAAAAGCATGTTGAGACATGCCATGGCCTCTAAAAACTCGTCAGCAATTTTATTGGTTGCTTTCACACTTTTAACCAAATCCAACACATGCAAACCCTTGATTATCTCTCCTTTGAAAATGAATTCACCATTTGAAGTCCATGAAGTCAAATCTTTAGACATGTGCATTCTGTTAAGAATATATTCAACATTCTTCCTACTTCTCGCAGGCACATTATCCAAAATTTCATCAACAAGGTTAACATTTCGATCGGCAGTTTGATTAGTCTCAGTCATGTTCACTACATCAGCCCCAGTCTCAGACCCGGGTAGACTTAAAGTCAGTGTATCTGTGTCAAGCTCCCCGTCTAACAACAGACAAAAATCTTTGTAAAATGGTACTGAGTGAAATGGTATTGTAAAATGGTAATGAATATCTTTTAGCTTTCTCATGTAAATCCATATCAGGCTTCAACAGTATATTGCGAATCAATGAGCCCAAATCATTTTCAACAGATTGTCTGACATCGGTGCTAGTCATTTTGGATTCTCGCAGTTTTTCTAACTGATGTTGTGGCACCAGAAACATTTTCTGAGCATGATCCAGGTTGTTTAACCGTGTCTCGATGCAATTAGACTGGTTAGGAACGGAACTGCAACGCTCTTTACTTTTCGGAGCTGGGATTCTGTTAAGGGTATATTTCCGCGCCTTCGATTAAGAGCTATTTCACAAAGTGATAGAATGAGGTCGGTGGAAGCTGATTCTAAAATAACTTTTCGTTGACTTGCCGGTGCCTTAAATAGCATCTTCAAAAGTGGTAAATTTCTACTAATGCGTTTAGACATGATCAAACTTTCTTAGGAACGTACACGACAGGCCAACCCCCGGAAAACAAACCCGTTCTCAGACGGTAGTCTTCTGGTGTTGTAGCTTTACAGTCAATAAGTAAATAACCAAAAGGTGGATGTGTTGTCTTTAAAACTCTCCATGAAGAACTGAGAAAGACCGGGCTATATCTGTCTACCTAAAATAGTAATCTGCTGACTGTCATGGGGGTTTTTAAACAAGATGAGGTGATTAGTGGTCAAGTTAATAGTTCTACTACATTTGCTTTTAACAAACATGTTTTGGACAAGGTAAATTGCACTCAGGTTACGGTGGTGTGAATATTCTGTGAAAACTCTCTCCATCTCCAAACTCTCTGATGCACTTTCATTAAATCGTCAATAATTAAAAGGTGTTTTTTCTGAATCAGTAACAGATTGTCGTCACACAGCGATGATTTTTCTATAAAAGTAATGTCCCTCACCTTCAACATTTCGTCATACAGCGGTTGCCAACATGAATAAACCCTGACGATATTCTGAATTTCTCTGGAGAAAACAACGTCAGCATCACATCTTCACAAAATACATTTTACCCGAGTTACTGGGCCCGCTAATGACGCAGTCGTATGGTTGTTGTAGTCATGGGTCAAACCCGCTATCCATCCTAGAATGTGATTTAGTACCCATAAGGCCTTGTGCTGTAATCAGAGAGCAGTACACGCTTGTTGTATACAACTCTGAAGCGCTTGGACACTACTCAGTTTTTCAACGTGAACGCTCTTTTATCTCTAGCAGTTGTGTCTGTATTAGCAAGGACATGATCATCATCACCACCTTCGCTTCGTACATAGTTATCAACCAGTCTTGTTAGCGTCTCCAAATTTACAATACCCGAATTGTAGTTGTTGAGTGTAATGTCTTTTGCTTTGAGACAGGTCAGACCTTTAATGGTTTTGTAACCGTATGTCTTTGGCCCACCACTAACAAATTGTGCGATGCTGTCACCATCTGGTAACCATCTGGTAACTCATTAGTCAAGTCACCCAAGAATGGGCCTAGAGGGGGCACCCAATCCCCGTAGCATGTGAAAAAGATCACTGAATCAGTGTCTGTGTAGAGCACACGTCTATCCAACTGAAAGCAGCAATAAAAATATTGCCGTTACGTGGTTTGATTGGTGTCTGTTTTGTGTAACGCCACTTTACCATCGCAACTGTGTCTGAGATGAAAGAGAAATGACCAACTTCTATTTCACTGGAAAAAAAGGTAGTGGTTAAACTCCTCCGGATCTGTAATTAACATTGTGTTCATAAGGTTAGTCCGTTGACCCACCTCATCCCAAAGACTATTCATTGCCAATTTAGCCAAAGATCGCCAAGCACTGTTTACAACAATGTTTTCCTTGTCAAGCTGCACACCCTCCTTTTCGTGATAGAATATACTGTTCTTTAGCATCCTCGTCAACCACTGATGGTGGGAACCCGCTAACTTCCTGCTTGTGCTTCAGGAATGTTCTCATGTAATCTGCAAAAAGATTATCTGATGTCCTGGTGAAATCCCAGACTTATTTTCACAATGCGATAACCTTTCTCAACAGCCTTAACCAGCTCAATAGAAACCCAGGTACCTGTTAAAGCTCTTTCTGAATCAGTATGTAAACAATCAGTTACCTGGTTTTCAGACTCTGCACATAATCTACACAAGGGAAAAAACAGCTTACCACAGACCCTGTGCGGTAAAACGGGGTGGTAAAGGCCTTTCGGCGGACACAAGGTAGCCCTAACAATACAAAAGTAGGTGTCTAGTGGTTTGAAATCTCAAAAGATTATGTTCAGATGCCCAATCGGATAAGTCTTTGTCTTGTTGCAGAATGGGTAAAGACTACAAATGTCGTTATACTGAATATACTGAATCCCTTTCTTGAGCCGCCAACTTCAAATGAATTGCGTCGGTCCAACCACCGAAAAGAGCATCCCGAGGGTTAAGGTGCTCTGGAGCATCAAAGGTCTTCAAGAAAGCTTGGACATCTGCGGATGTGTTTTGAAGCTGATTCCACTCACACTCCCATATGTATTGAACATGTACGTTGTGTTGTTCTTTTAAAGCCTCAAGCTTTGTCAGGCATTGTTGGTGCATCAACCCGTTCTGAATCTTTGTCACCGGGTTGGTGTTTGTTGAACAATGACACTTTGGGTGACCGTGCCAGAAACAGCCTAGAAATTCATAGACTGTGCACACACCATCGCGTTCAGCGTATCCATCAACATAGTAGGCACCGATTTTCATTTCACACCGGTTCAAGGCGTGCTGTATTAATATATTCTCATCAGATGTCACATATTCAAGCCATTGGATTGAGCTGTTTGATAATGTCTTCTGACAACGATTGTAGTTGTCTGAGGGGACCAATGCAATGGTGTCCTTGGTGAGGAAACTGTTGCAAAAGAGATGCATGCAAGCCAAAGCAATCGTAATTGACCGGAATGGGTCAACACCACCACATTCCAGGAACTCGAGTCTGTAGCGCATACAACCTTCTCTCAAGATGACCACATCATTCACGCAGTAAGCCTTTATTTCATCCTTCATGACAAAGGTGTCTGTGGAAACCGTTTCATACCATTGCAATAACTCATCGTTTTCTTTAGCCATCATGGTATTCACAGCATAGTAATGTGGTTCCAGATGGAGGCCTACATAGTTCTCATTCTCCTTGATGTTAAACTTGTAAGGAAAGTAGCCTTTTTTTGAATCCTTAAAACACATAGTGTGTGGCAAAGCCGCCAGCTTCATTGGTAGGAAGCAATGACTATCAGTGTATCTCTGATTGAATGTGCTGTCTGTAAAAATCATGAGCTTGCTACCATTAGCAATAAGTGTCATGCCAACACCATTGTTAGCAAGGCACTGCATCAAGATGTAACCATCGAAACCTTTGGAGTTGTGTGCTATAAAGGTGTAGTCAGTATATTTCGGCTGTCTAAACTTTTGGAAAAAAGCAGCGACACAACCATCTCCGGCCGAACACCACGTCTCATTATCAAAGCTTATTGCGCACACAAAATTTGCAGTGTGTATACCGTTCACAGGATTGGCAATTGCCTCAAAATCATAAAATAGGTAGCGCTCACTGTGGTCCTCAGGATTAGAGGGTTTTATGAAACATTTATGATTCATTTCATTAATTACAATCGGGACACATGTTAGCCGTGTACTTGTGCGCTTTATAGTTGATAATACTAACGTTGTAATGACAGCTGCGATCGACACTATTTCTTCTGGTCACACCTGCTAAACCATTGACCCACACCTTTGTGGAGCTTCAAGCCTTTATGCTGGCTATAACAAAATTCAGAATAACATATCCGCTTACAGTCTGGGCACTGCTTTGTGTTACGGGGTTGGGTATGACAATTTTCATGAAGACAGACACTACAGCTATATTTACAGCCATGATCACCGCGGGTGTTTAAACCTGTATAACACCACTCACAAACATATGACACACCCAGAAAACCCTTCAGATTAATGATACCATAGAAATGATTATTGTGAAAATACATAAAGACAGTTCTAGGGTGGGTGTCCTCGGTGTTTTGAAACTTGGTATAGTGACCATCCTGTGTTCGATGAAAGGCAACAATTTTACAGCCGGTCATTTCTTCAAACCGAACAATATCTGTGAATGTCACACAATCATCAACGGCTAAACCAACCTCCACATGTAGCTCGCGACCACTAGCCAGGGCCTCAGCATATGTGTATGTGTTCACCAATCAACTCAATCTGCAGGCGATCACCAGGCCCTTGTACAAAGTCTGAAGCTTTAACAATCAAAGTATTCACGCCTTCCATAATGAGTGCATAGAATGTGCCAAAATCACCAACTTCAACAGTATTTTGGAAATGTATCAACTGTCGTAATTCAACGTTGTATAACTCTAAAATCATCACCATTGATGCCTGTATCGCTGTGTATTTTGGGGTGTGGTCTGTTGATTATGTGTAGATGTTGATGGTTGTTCTGTGTCTGGTCTGTAGTTAGTTTTATCTCTTGCCATTTTTCCAGATTGACATGTAAATAACAATCCACTTACAAGTTAAAATAATATTCTATCTCAAACATACATTCATATACATCACAGTTTTGATGAGTTGATGGTAAAATATGTATTACCTTCAGCTTTCAAGCTTGTGTAATGGGGGGAAATAATGATACAAAAATCCCATGACCCTGTACAGCCACAAGGTGGGGGGTCCATAACTGAAGCCATTATGGTGATGTAGTCTGCATCATCACCAGGTCCTCATTCTGTTGGTTGATATACAGAGTACAAAGATTCAGCTGTATGCATATTGCCTTAATGTTAATACCATTTTAGTACAACACTGAAAATGTCTGTAAATAATTAGACCTACACAAAAAGTAACTGTTCAGGATGTGTAAGATCGCAACAGTGCAGTCCAGTCAACACCGCTGATGGTTACTTGGTCTGAAATAAAAGCAAAGAGGGTCAACAGAAAACCAAGCGTATACAGCTATTTAAAGCTGACGATTAATAATGATAAAAGTCTACTTACCAAGGTTAGAAGGTCCAAAACTGTGTTTTCCAAATAAGGATGGGTTTAATTCCATTCAACCTAAACCAGAGATATAAAACGGACAATATGAAAGACAGATAAAAGCACTTGGATTGTACCATCATGTAATTGTTTTATACATTCTTAAAAAGTTCAAATGTGTCATTTGTTAGCGTTTATAATTGCAACACAATTCAAATCAACTCTTTCAAATAGAATTACTTGTACTTACTATGTAAACGGCCTACTCCGCGCTGGAACAACAGCTGTCTTCTGTGGCAGCCGCAGATTTAATAATGACAACACAACCCGGATGCCTCCAAAAGGTTACGCCTATTAATTTTGTCATTGGTTATACGTCATTGTTCTTCACGTTAGAACTATACTGGTTACATTGCTTAAAATTGCGATACGGATACAGTTTAACTATTTGTATACGTATGACAAGCACACTGATACTCTCGATCTGGTAAAAACACAGTTCTCGTTAGTTATCGCGGCTCAGCCGTGACATCACATCATTTAATTTTATCTATTAACGACAAACTCATCCGCTTACATATAAACGCTGGCTATTGTCACCATATCGCCATGAATCAACAACATTTAACAAACATAAGTCCATAATACAGCAATCAAAAATCGGATTTCACAAGTTGCTTCAAGTCATTACAAGAATGCAACACATCTTACCCGGAAGTCCCAGCATCCGCACACACACACACAAACAAGCATTCCCAAACTCACAAATACTGCAGTTTGTAAGCGTCGTTACTTGTTAAAAAATTCTACCAATGTGTAGAAAACAATCTCGCATTAATGCTCGTACGTTTTTAAAAGACGCGCTTACAAAAATTTTGTTTACCTGAAATAACATATCTTGACCTGTCAACGAATCACCATTGTTCATGCAAATTTAAAATCAACCTTCCGGGTAACTTTGTAACATTTTGCCATATAATGCGACTCAAAAGTTAATTCTGACTTAAAATTTGATTTCACAAATCATCATTGCTCATACATACACATGTACCAAAATCATCATTTTTATTTTTCACAATATTTTAAACCCAACCACGATACAATCAACCTAGAGTCTGGTCGACCCTAGGCGTTGTTTGTTCCTTCAGAATAACAGCATTGCTCATGTGATGTGTGTTTACCGTAGTGCTTTGGTGGATTACAAACCCTGTGTGAAACATGGGATGTTTATCAACCTGCATATGCTTCAGTTTGTACTAGTGGTTATTTAGGAACCATTACAATAGGCAGGTCTAATCTTAAGGCCCATCTCATGTTAAAATAAAAAAATGGGTTGAAACTCTCCAAAATCATAAGTTCCGGCCCCTTCTTTATATGTTACACAAAAAAGCAAGATTTCACACATAAATTTCGGTGCTTGTGGAAAACTCCATGCTACAGACACATTCTAAAACATGAAAGTTTAACACCCACTGGTTGTAGGACATCGGTTTAGCATTGCTGAACCCTGGTGCCCTTTTGTTAAACATCAGACTTCTTGCCGCTGACATAAGGCCTATTACTTGCCTGGGAATTTTACATTCCGGAACCCTAAAACCCATTTGTTAAACATCAAACATCTTGCACCTGTTATAACACTTGTCTGGGGTGTTTATCAATTGTTGTAAAACATCAAACATGCACACAACGATGCAATCATAAATTACAAAGTCACCGGACATGCATACATCACCCCCAAATCAAACTGGAAGCCCCTCCCACCAGGGTCATAAATCACCAAAGTGACAGAATATACCCTACATTAACTACTGGTATTCTCTGGCGAATGCCAATCGAGCTGCACGGTGCTGGGCTGTGAGTACAGGTCTCACTAGAGGACGTTGGGCCCTCATGGCACCCTGATGACAGAAACAGAACCGGAGTCTGTTTCTGACAATTTGGTCAGAGACATGCACACCAGTAGCTCACTGGAGATCATTTTGTAGTGTCCTGTTAGTGCCATTCCTGTTCCTCCTCGCACAACGGAGCAGATACCGGTCCTGCTGCTGGGTTGATGCCCTTCTACGGCCCAGTCCAGCTCTCCTCGTGTAGCGGCCTGTCTCCTGGTATATCCTCCATGCTCTTGATACTGTATTGGGAGACACAGCAAACCTTCTTGCAATGGCACGTATGGATGTGCCCTCCTGGAGGACTACCTGTGGAACCTGATGGGCCGCAGGTACCGCCGCATGCTACCAGTAATGACAAGGACACTCGCAAAATGCAAACTAGAGAATAATGCAAAACTAGAGAATAATCAGTCAGGAAGGATTAATATAGAGCAGTTGTCTACAGCCACCAACTGCAAAACCATTCCCTTTTTGGGAGTTGTCTTGCTGTTGCCTATCCGGTGCACCTGTTGTCACTTTTATTTGCACCAAAACAGGTGACACTGATACACAATCGTCCACTTCCTAACTGGACAGATTGATATACCTGTAGTTTAACTGACTTGGTGTTAAGCTGTGATGAATACGTGTTCCCTTAATTTTTTTGAGCTGTATATATACATACGCTCACCAACAAGCAACTGTTGGTGATGCTATTGTCGCTGGATTAGCCTATCAGCGGCTATAGAACACCCACTTGCATTGATGGACATATCCCTTTTGATCATGAAATACACATTGATATATGGCATTAAATGTTGAAATGTGCCATGAAATTATGAAGCAGGCCACGATATTTTGAAAAAGGACATGATTTTATGAAATAGATCTTGTGATGAAACAAACATTGGGAAATGTACTATTATGAAATATAATACAATTATTTTAAAAAGGGGCATTATAAAATGGTTTCCTAGTAATGTGCCACTTAAAATAATACATTCATTTAATTAATTTTTTTTAAAATTTTGACTAATTTTGACTCCTTTGGTCCTCCATACTCTCAACAGTTGTGTTTCAAGTTAACAATTATTTGGTCTGATGGCAACTCTCTTGTCTGCTTTACCTCTTCCTCTTCTTCACATTCCTCCATTCCAACTAAAATGTTTTCCTCCCTCTCTCATTTCACAGGGAGCCCTACCATTCGACGATGACAACTTGAGGAACCTGTTGGAAAAGGTGAAGTTGGGAGTGTTCCACATGCCCCACTTCATCCCTCCTGACTGTCAAAACCTGCTTCGGGGCATGATCGAGGTGGACGCAACAAAACGGCTAACGGTCAGTTGTATCCTTGGTTGTCCAGATTTTTGACTGAAACACATTTCTTTGGTGTCACAGTTCAGTCTGCAACCTTGCACAACTTCACATGCGGGACTGAAGGTACCATCAGCTTTTGTAAGAATCAGAAATTGTAGGAATGGATTGAGACAAAAATTTGGCCGTCAATTTTTCAAGGTCTCATTTATTCCTTTAAGGTCTCAGCACACTCAAGGAAATTCACTGACCTGTACTCAAGCCACTCCAGCGTTTTCTTGGTTGTGTGCTTTGGGTTGTTGTCGTGGTGAAACATGAATCTTCACCCCAGTCTGTGGGGTGTGTAATCAATGAGATTTCCTTCAAGGAACTTTCTGTATTGTACTCCGTTCATCCTTCCCTCAATCCTGTCCAGCCTCTCAGTCCCTGACACTGAGATGCATCCCCATAGCATGATACACACACCACCATGCTTCACTGTAGGGATGGTATTAGCCAGGTTATGAGCGTTACCTTGTTTTTGCTTGTCTTGCCACTCTACCATAAATGCCTGATTGATAGAGTGCTGCAGAGATTGTTGTCCTTCTGGCAGGTTCTCACATCTCTGCAGAGAAAGTTTGAAGCTCTGTTAGAGTGGAAGTTGGGTTCTTGGTCACCTCCCTGAACAAGGCCCTTCTTTCCTATTGTGTCTCAAAAGAGCACCTGACTGCTACATCAGTGTCTTACCAACGCCCGAAAGGGAGAAGCCGAGGAAGAAAAATGTGCGCCAAGCCAAGCTGATGCTACTCTGACTACTCTGACCCTTGATGCTACTCTGCCTCAACAACGCGAAAGCCATGGAAAGATGGAGAAAGACAGCGTCCTCCTCTTCCACCTTTTATTAGTTTAATAAAACCCCTCCAGGGACCTGAACCCTTACAATGTGTCTTTTCCCTGTTTCTCTACCTGTTACACAAGTTACTTACACCGTAAACCCCAATTTGCATTATTACTCAAAATGTTTGGGGAATTCAGTTACACTGAAAACCTTTAGTACAGGTAGTAACTTAAAAATTGTTTTGTAATACATACTCAAACCAGTTAAGCCAAATAGTGTCCAGATCTGAGTTTTCTTAACTTTAAAGAACTGTGTGGAATAATACGTCCAAAATATAATTGCACAGTATGCATTGCCTTTTCTAGTGAAATCTAGAGTTACCATCCATACCTGCATTTGTTAATGACAGAGAAATGGATTATGAATTCAAAAACATTTAGCTAATTTGCAATATTTCACTAGCTTTGAGTTAAACTTACTTTAAGTATTCAAGTAAACAGTGCCTTTAAGTTTCCAGTGTAGTTTGGCCAGACAGCCAGCTCTAGGAAGTTTACTTGTAGTTCCAAACTTCTTCCATTTCACAATGATAGAACCCACTGGGTTTCTGGGAACTTTTAATTTTTTGCAATTGTTTTATACCTAACCCGGACATATGTCTCGACACAATTGGCTTGGATTTTGCTTTGACATACACCGTGAAATTTATAAAGAAAGTTGTGTGCATTTCTAAGTGATGCCTAGTCAACTGAATTTACAACAGGTGGAATTAAACATACAGTGCCTTGCTAAAGTATTGACACCATTGACCAATTTGAAAGTACTAAATGATTTTCTTTGCACATTTCACCCCTAAATGTCCAGATTAGATTTGTTGATCACATATCAGTTTTTTTCTATATATAAATACACTGCTCAAAAAAATTAAGGGAACATTTAATCATCACAGTAAAACAAGTCAGTTAAACTTCAGGGATATCAATCTGTCCAGTTAGGAAGTATAAGCGATTGTGAATCAGTGTCACCTGTTTTGGTTCAAATGAAAGTGACAACAAGTGCACTGGAGAGGCAAGAGCAAGACAACCCCCAAAAAGGGAATAGTTTTGCAGGTGGTGGCCACAGACAATGGCTCTCTCCTTATCCTTCCTGACTGATTCTTCTCTAGTTTTGCGTTTTGCTAGTGTTCTTGACATTACTGGTAGCCTGAGGCGGTACCTGCAGCCCATTCAGGTTGCACAGGTAGTCCAGCTCCTCCAGGATGGCACATCCATGTGTGCCGTCGCAAGAAGGTTTGCTTTGTCTCCCAATACAGTATCAAGAGCATGGAGGAGATACTAGGAGACAGGCTGTTACATGTGGAGAGCTGGACTGGACCGTAGAAGGGCATCAATCCAGCAGCAGGACTGGTATCTGCTCCATTGTGCGAGAAGGAACAGGAGGAGCACTGCCAGAGCCCTACAAAATGACCTCCAGCGGGCTACTGGTGTGCATGTGTCTGACCAAACTGTAAGAAACAGACTCCATCAGGGTGCCATGAGGGCCCAACGTCCTCTAGTGAGACCTGTGCTCATAGCCTAGCACCATGCAACTCGATTGGCATTCGCCAGAGAACACCAGAATTGGCAGGTCCACCATTGGGGCCCCGTTCTCTTCACAGATGAGAGCAGGTTCATACTGAGCACATGTGACATGAAAGAGTCTTGAGATGCCGTGTGGAACGTTATGCTGCCTGCAGCATCATCCAGCATGACAAGTTTGGTGGTGGGTCAGTAATGGTTTGGGCAGGCAAATCCTTGGAGGGTCGCACAGACCTGCCATTGACTGGCCCTCATGTTCCCCAGACCTGAATCCAATTGAGAACCTCTGGGATGTTATGTGTGCACAACGCCACCAAGTAGTGCCACAGACTGTCCACAGACTGTCCAGAGCTCACTGATGCCCTGATCCATGTCTTGAAGGAGATCCCCCAGGACACCATCCACCGTCTCATCAGGAACATGCCCAGACGTTGTCAGGAGTGCACACAGGCACGTGGGGGCCATACACACACTACTGAGTCACATTATGAGTTGCCGTGATGAAATTCACGCAAGTTGGAACAGGCTGTGATTTCAATTGCTTAGTTTGATTTTTGGTGTGAGTTTGAATCCAGCCCTCAATCGGTTGGTGATTTTGGTTTCCATTTACTGTTGTAATGTAATTTTGTTCTCAACGAATTACACAATGTACAGTGAAGATTTTGATCTTTAATATATTTCATTCATTGAGATTTAAGTGTGATTTAAGTGCTCCCTTAATTTTTTTGAGCAACCTAGGTGTGTGATATTCCACCAAGTTTAGTTTTTTAGCGTTACACAATTTTTCTTTTTGTCTCTTGTTAGATTAGATTTCATTAGATTCAACATTATTATCATTGAACAGTACAAGTACAGTACAACGAAATGCAGTTAGCATCTAACCAGAAGTGCAAATAGAGGGCAGAAAATTTACAAGTATAAGTACAGTAGCTCACAAAAGTGAGTACACCCCTCATATTTTTGTATATATTTGATTATATCTTTCATGTGACAACACTGAAGAAATGACACTTGGCTACAATGTCAAGTAGTGAGTCTACAGCTTGTATAACAGTGTACATTTGCTGTCCCCTCAAAATAACACAACACACAGCCATTAATGTCCAAACTGCTGGCAACAAAAGTGAGTACACCCCTAAGTGAAAATGTCCACATTGGGCCCAAAGTGTCAGTATTTTGTGTGGCCACCATTATTTTCCAGCACTGCCTTAACACTCTTGGGCATGGAGTTCACCAGAGCTTCACAGGTTGCCACTGGAGTCCTCTTCCACTCCTCCATGACGACATCCCAGAGCTGGTGGATGTTAGAGACCTTGCGCACCTCCACCTTGCGTTTGAGGACGCCCCCACAGCTCAATAGGGTTTGGGTCTGGAGACATGCTTGGCCAGTCCATCACCTTTAACCTCAGCTTCTTTAGCAAGGCAGTGGTCGTCTTGGAGGTGTGTTTGGGGTCGTTATCATGTTGGAATACTGCCCTGCGGCCCAGTCTCCGAAGGGAGGGGATCATGCTCTGCTTCAGTATGTCACAGTACATGTTGGCATTCAAGGTTCCCTCAATGAACTGTAGCTCCCCAGTGCCGGCAGCACTCATGCAGCCCCAGACCATGACACTCCCACCACCATGCTTGACTGTACGCAAGACACACTTGTCTTTGTACGCCTCACCTGGTTGCCGTCACACACGCTTGACACCATCTGAACCAAATAAGTTTATCTTGGTCTAATCAGACCACAGGACATGGTTCCAGTAATCCATGTCCTTAGTCTGCTTGTCTTCAGCAAACTGTTTGCGGGCTTTCTTGTGCATCATCTTTAGAAGAGGCTTCCTTCTGGGACGACAGCCATGCAGACCAATGTGATGCAGTGTGCGGCGTATGGTCTGAGCACTGACAGGCTGACCCCCCACCCCATCAACCTCTGCAGCAATGCTGGCAGCACTCATACGTCTATTTCCCAAAGACAACCTCTGGATATGACGCTGAGCATGTGCATTCAACTTCTTTGGTCGACCATGGCGAGGCCTGTTCTGAGTGGAACCTGTCCTGTTAAACCGCTGTATGGTCTTGGCCACTGTGCTGAAGCTCAGTTTCAGGGTCTTAGCAATCTTCTTATAGCCTAGGCCATCTTTATGTAGAGCAACAATTCTTTTTTTCAGATCCTCAGAGAGTTCTTTGCCATGAGGTGCCATATTGAACATCCAGTGACCAGTATGAGGGAGTGTGAGAGCGATAACACCAAATTTAACACACCTGCTCCCCATTCACACCTGAGACCTTGTAACACTACAGAGTCACATGACACCGGGGAGGGAAAATGGCTAATTGGGCCCAATTTGGACATTTTCACTTAGGGGTGTACTCACTTTTGTTGCCAGCAGTTTAGACATGAATGGCTGTGTGTTGAGTTATTTTGAGGGGACAGCAAATTTACACTGTTATACAAGCTGTACACTCACTACTTTAAATTGTAGTAAAGTGTCATTTCCTCAGTGTTGTCACATGAAAAGATATAATCAAATATTTGCAAAAATGTGAGGAATGTACTCACTTCTGTGAGATACTGTATGTTGAATGCAACCTAGATGACACTATATCTATCACAACCTCAATCCCAAAACAGTATGAGTGCTTAGTTCTGAATGTGGTCCTTGGTCATAATGCACTATTCATGCTAGTAGGAGTTTATTGCCCACCCTCAGCTCTGGTATCTACTCCATGCAAATTGTTTGAGTTGATGTCCAATTATGCAAACTCTGAATGATTGATTATCGGAGATCTCAATCTGGACTGGCTGATGCCAGCATCGCTTAAACTAAAGGACATTTGTTACAAACTAAATCTTTCTCAACTAATAACTACACCTACCCATCTTAATCCAAAAGATATGGAAAAATTTACGTTAATACGTTAATAGACCTAACAAATACACCTCACAAATATATAGCTATTGGGTTATTTGCAAATGACATCAGTGACCACTGCGCTACTGCATGTATCTAAGACACTAGGCAAAAAAACTGCCCCCCCCCACATACAGTGGATATAAAAAGTCTACACACCCCTGTCAAAATGCCAGGTTCTTGTGATGTAAAAGAATGAGACAAAGATAAATCATTTCTTTGCAAAAACACTCTAAATCAGTCAGATTGCGAGGACATCTCCTGTGCACAGCCCTCTTCAGATAACCCCACAGATGTTCAATTGGATTCAGGTTTGGGCTCTGGCTGGGCCATTCCAAAATGTTAATCTTCTTCTGGTGATTTGGATTTTGTGGATTTGGATGTGTGCTTTGGGTCGTTGTCGTGCTGAAAGGTGAACTTCCTTTTCATCTTCAGCTTTCTAACGGACGCCTGAAGGTTTTGTGCCAAAATTGCCTGGTATTTGGAACTGTTCATAATTCCCTCCACCCTGACTAAGGCCCCGGTTCCAGCTAAATAAAAACTGTCCCAAAGCATGATGCTGCCAACACCATGCTTCACTGTGTGTATGGTGTTCTTTGGGTGATGTTCAGTGTTGTTTTTGCGCCAAACATACCTTTTGGAATTATGGCCAAAAAGTTCTACCTTGGTTTCATCAGACCATAACACATTTTCCCATGTGCCTTTGGGGGACTTGATGTTTGTTTTTGTAAACTTCAGCCGGGTTTGGATGTTTTTCTTTGTAAGAAAAGGCTTCCGTCTTGCCACCCTACCCCATAGCCCATTCATATGAAGAATACAGGAGATTGTTGTCACATGTTGCACACAGCCAGTACTTGCCAGAAATTCCTGCAGTTCCTTTAATGTTGCTGTAGGCCTCTTGGAAGCCTCCCTGATCAGTTTTCTTCTTGTCTTTTCATCAATTTTGGAGGGACGTCCAGTTCTTGGTAATGCCTCTGTTGTGCCACACTTTTTCCACTTGGTGATGACTGTCTTCACTGTGTTCCATGGTATATCTAATGCTTTGGAAATTCTTTTGTACCCTTCTTCTGACTGATATCTTTGAACAATAAGATCCCTCTGATGCTTTGGAAGCTCTCGGCGGACCATGGCTTTTGCTCTGAGATGCAACTAAGAAAATGTCAGGAAAATCCTACTAGAACAGCTGAACTTTATTTGTGATTAATCAGAGTCACTTTAAATGATGGCAGGTGTGTAATGACTTCTATTTATGAGTTTTACATGAGTTTGAATGTGATTGGTTTATTCTGAACACAGCCACATCCCCAGTTATAAGAGGGTGTGCACACTTATGCAACCAGGTTATTGTAAGGTTTTTCTGTATCTATTTTTCCCCCTCGAAGATTTCAGTTTGTTTTTCAATTGAATTGTTCAGATTATAGGTCACATTAAAAGTGAAAAAAGTTCTGACATGATTTATCTTTATCTCATTATTTTACATCACAAAAACCTGGCATTTTAACAGGGGTGTGTAGACTTTTTATATCCACTGTATAATAAATAAGAGTGGTCCCAGGACCGAACCCTGGGGCACGCCCTTGGATACACTACGAGAGCTAGAAGTGATACCTTCTACCTGCACGCACTGAGATCTGCCTGATAGATAATTTTCAAACCAGCAGACTGTTTGTTCTGACAGTCCCACATTGAAAAGTTTTTGTTTCAGTACTGCGTGATCCACGGTATCAAAAGCTTTAGATAAATCAATGAAGAGGGCTGCACAATATTGCTTTTGTCCAAGGTTTCAATAAAATCATTTACTACTTTTAGGGCTGCTGTAGTTGTACTGTTTTTGCCTACCACTCTATCTTTCTCACTGGACATTTGAAAGTCTGTGCTGACAGATTGAAGTCCCTGACATGCCCAGACACACGTGCACGCAGATGAACAACATGTCGAGTAAGTGACTTAGACCAGCTGGGTTCATGAGATTGACGTCACTCAGTGTTTCAAAATCACAGACATCACTGACAAATGTAGGAAATGTTTGTCTTTGTGTCATATGGCTCTTTGTCATAAAGGTTACAGCCCTAAGGGTGCTAGGAATACTGAGAGGAATTGTGTGATATGACTGTTCTTTTTGGATAGGAATCGGTCTGGGTATCTGTATACGATGGATAGACTGGGTCTCTGCATTAACACTTTGTGATAAGTGATAGTAAATAAGACCAAGATGGCGCGTGTGTGCATCGCACGGCTCAGCATCTACCCAGTTTTTGCAAATTGGTAGTGGTTTACTTCATAGTTCTTAGCATATTACTCAGGACAGCCTAGCATACACTCGATATAGCCGACAATAACTCCTAGACATTGGAGCACAATGCACAGGAAGAGTTTTTGACTTTCACCCTCCACCAGAGATTGTAATGAAAGTCTGCGAGACGCTATTTACATTGCCGACTAGTGGTGCCCAGAGGCGGCGTTGGAATCGTAAACATAGGCGTGGGAAATGTGGAGGCACCCGGGCCAGGCTAATGCTAGCCCCCCCATTGGCCTTCACTACCTAGCCTTTTCCTCGCTAACTTACGGTCACTGGCGAACGAAATGGACGAAATACGACTGAGAATTATCCCACAAAAAAAAGATTATGGATTGCAGCACCACGATTTTCACGGAAACGTGGCTTAACAACAACATACCGGACAACGTAATTGAGCTATATCTTCAGAGCAGATAGGATTGAAGTGGACTGCGGTAAGACAAGAGGTGGTGGACTGTACATTTATGTAAACAAAACATGGTGTACAAACTCTAGCTTAACACTAGCTCATTGCTCAATCAATCTGGAGTACTTGATGATTAGATGCAGGCCTTTTTACTTGCCTCGGGGGTTCCATAATAGAGTTAATCTATTGTTGTAATGGTAGTCTACATACCCCCGGATGCTAATGCTAAGCTAGCAATGAAAGAACTGCAGGCAGCCATTAGCAAACAGCAGACAGAACACCCAGATGGTGATTGGTGGGGACTTCAATCATTCAAATCTGAAATCCGTTTTTCCCAAATTCCACCAAAATGTCTCCTGCCCCACCAGAGGAGACAATACACTGGACCATGTGTACACAAACATTCCAGAGGCTTACAAAGCCATTCCCCTCCCACACCTGGGTCAATCTGACCATCTCTCACTATTTCTACTCCCCAAGTATTTCCCCCTCATTAAACATGTGAAACCATCAGTGAGGACAGTCAAAGTGTGGCCAGAAGGGCCAGACTCACTTCCACAGCACTAGTTTCAACACACAGACTGGAGTTTGTTTGCCATTCAAGCCAACCTTGACTTCCATATGGACATTGAGACATATGCTTCCTCCGTTCTGGATTACATCAACAACCTGAAAAGGGGCATCAAGATGGCAAAAAATGACCACAAACTGCGGATTCAAGAGCATTTCTACAACAACTCCGAACCCCGACGCATGTGGCAGGGCATCCAAGCCATCACAGACTACCGGCCAAAGAACCCTACCCCCACAGCCAGCGACATCTCCTTCACCAACAAGTTAAACAGGTTCTACGCATGCTTTGACAGAGACAACAAAGAGCCAGCTATTAAAGCTGAACATCCCCCAGACGTCCCCCCCTCACACTATCCACCGCAAAAGAGTTGTCTACACTGAGCTGGGTAAATGCACGCAAGGCTGCTGGTCCTGATGGCATCCCCGGGTGTGTGCTCTGACCATGTGCTGGGCAGCTGGCCGAGGTCTTTACCACTATTTTCAACATGTCACTGGCCCATGCAGTTGTCCCAACATGCTTCAAGTCCACAACCATTGTGCCAGTGCCAAAGCAGTCGACCGTGTCTAGCCTGAATGATTTCCGACCGGTTGCACTCACCCCCACAATCACAAAGTGCTTTGAAAGACAGGTTCTGGCCCACCTTAAGTCCTGCCTCCCCCCCACACTGGATCCCTACCAGTTTGCCTACCGATCGAACAGGTCTACAGAGGATGCCATCTCCACGGCTCTACACTCTGCCTTGACCCACCTGGACAAAACCAACACCTATGTGAGAAGTTTATTCATAGATTTTAGCTCAGCATTCGACACTGTCATCCCCTCTAGGCTGGTCAACAAACTCCATGACCTGGGGATCAGCCCCTCTCTCTGCAACTGGACTCTGGACTTCCTAACCAACAGACCCCAGTCTGTCAAGTTAGACAACTTCACCTCCTCCACCGTGATCCTGAACACTGGTGTACCACAAGGCTGTGTGCTGAGCCCTCTTCACCCACGACTGCGTTCCTGTACACAGTTCCAACACCATTGTCAAGTTCGCAGACGACACCACAGTGGTGGGTCTGATTAGCGACAATGATGAGTCAGTCTACAGGGAAGAGGTCATGCGCTTGGCAGCATGTTGCGCTGACAATAACCTGCCCCTGAACACAAAGAAAACCAAGGAACTCATTTTGGATTGCAGGAAGTCTAAAAGTTGCAGCCACGACCCAGTCCTCATTGATGGTACTGAGGTGGAACGTGTGTCCAGCTTCAAATTCCTGGGTGTCAACATCTCTGAGGACCTCTCCTGGACCCTCAACACCTCAGCTCTGGTCAAAAAGCCCGCCTGTCCTCCAGGATCCTTGTGAACTTTTACCACTGCACAAACAAGAGCATTCTGACAAACTGTGCCACAGTGTGGTTTAGCAGCTGCTCCATAGCCGACCGGAAGGCCCTGCACTGGGTGGTGAAAACCGCACAGCACATCACTGGTGCCCAGCTTCCGGTCATCACAGACCTCCAGCACAAGCAGTGTCTGCGCAGGGCGCGTGGGATCATCAGGGACCCTTCACACCCATGCTACAATCTGTTTGCCCTCCTACCATTAGGCAGATGGTAAAGGTCTCTTCGGTCCAGCACCAGCAGGCTCACGAACAGTTTCTTCCCATCCACTTTAACCCTGCTGAACTCTGTGACCCAGAGAACTCTGTGAAATCTGTGACCCATCACTTAACATACCCCCCTGCCTCTCAGGTCCTTGTTGAACTACTCCATGTACTTCTCGGACACTGCCTTGCAAAGCCTGATAATGGAAGTTTTTCAGTTGTTGCAGGTACGTGTTTACCTCAGGACCCTCACTGTTGCTATCCCTGCATTTCAGCGGTACATGCACCTTGTACATTCAATTTGCCTCTTTGCACATTTACATTTTGCAGACTTAGAATTGCCATTGTGCCTGCATTTGTACCATTGTTACACACATGTCTACCTCGAGGACCTTAGTGCTGCTATCTCTGCATCCTGGTTGCTGATACTACCCCACTACATTACTCCTTCATTGCCTCGTTTGCACATTTAGAATGCCATTTAGAAATTGCCATTTGTACCTGGACAACTATTACCCCACTTGTAACATCCACTATACCTAAAACTTGTGAACACTCTGTCCTCCTCTATTTGCCTTAATTGCACATTTAGTATTGCCATTTGTATTGTATTTGCTTTAATTGCAAATCTACACATTCCACTTGTAATGTACGTATACTTAATATTTGTAAATACTTGTAATTTTTCTGCCCTGTATTTGCACTTCTGGTTAGATGCTAACTGCATTTCGTTGTACTGTACTTGTACTGTTCAATGACAATAAAGTTGAATCTAATCTAATCTTATCAAATGTAAAAAGAGCGTATGAAATCTATCTGATTAGACTGTAAGTGTGTGTCTTCCCTGTTGATGTGTGCATGTGGGCACCTGATGTCCTCAAAAAGTAGTAAAATCTGAAAAATAGCTCCCCTACAATGTAATCGGGCTAGATTTAAGGGTTAAAAGTTAGGTGTCAAAAGTGTTGCCCCAGGGCAAGATGTCTCACTGTCTACTTTTTTTTAGGGCAGAGCTAAGTAGGGAAGGGGACAGATGGCAGAAAAGAGACAGCTGTTTCTCCTCTCTTTCTCTTTCTTTCTTTCTTTCTTTTTCTTTCTTTCTCTCTCTCGTGCCAACTAGATACCATTTAGCAACCTGAGCTTACGCTCAAATGACAAAGGCAATGCCCACAGTAGATATTACTCCCTTGACTTCATTCAGTGGTAAACAGTTCAAGTCAACTATTTTATTTATCCACTGTTTTACTATTATTCCTACAACTCTGTTGATTTTCCACTACACTGTTCATGCTACTTCTAATATCATTCCCAAGAAGGTGTTACCAGCCAAGATGAACTGCTTTTTAATATTATATTCTTATTGGTCTGGCAAGCCCTGCTACTTCTTTATTGCTGGGGAATTATTAGGGGGAGAACTACAAGGAGGGCAGATCATGGGTGTCGTTAGGCCTTGAAAGAATAGCCCCGGATCTCAAATTACATGTATATAAATATATATAATATATATAAAATAATTATTTTTGTGTGTCATCTTCGCTATGATCATATTCGTATACAATATATTAGGAGTTGATTTTAGAATCAGTTTGCCTACTTAAAATTAATAATTCAAATTATAAAGTTTGGAGTCTGGCAAGCGAACGGCACGATCATGTCAGTCAACACAAATCTACAAGCGCTCATACCACACATCTTCCCCTACCTTTTGCTATTTTAATGTTAACAATTCAAATGTCCGGCTGTATGTCTCAAATCAGTCAATCAAACTGTACACGACTCTCCCTCATCCCAATTTATTAACCCTCCTATTATGTTGTAGGTCAATTTGACCCCTTTCCACTTTTGAGTTGTCGAAAATACTAGTTAACCTCTCTTTTTCGCCATGAAATTAAAATACTTTTCCTCATTTAAGGTCATGAACCTAACTGCAAAATGTAGACACACTGATGTGTTGTGGAATGTCTGTGTAGATTTTCTATACAAACATGATTTTGTGGGTCATTTTGGCCAAGGGGCTTTCATGTGTATAGATGTTTGCACAGGTGCAAAATAAAAATGTGTATTTGATTTATTTTTTGCCGGACTGCGTAAGCGGAGCCGGCCAAGAAGAGCGAATGTCTCTTACTGAGTGAGTGAGTGAATGACTAAGTCCCCCTTGTTAAATAGCATAGTGGTTAGAGAAGCCGACCTGTAAACTACAGGTTCTGCGTTCGTATCTCCTCACAGGCAAAGCAAAGTACTTATTATGAATTATTCCGTATAGACGAAAACTTCGCCGGCTAAAACCTTCAGTATCTACATTACAGTAAGCCTGAAATAAAACAGTTTACGGTTATATTGCGACTTTTTCTGGTGGATTTTCCAAGTACGCATCCGTGCATGCGTTTTGGGTCTGGACAGACAAAAACATTTGCTGGCTACAACATACAGTAGTTACGTTATAGTAAGCCTTAACTAAAACTGTATACGGTTATATTGTGACTGTATCTGGCATGGAAAAGTTCATCTTCAGTCTCTCTATCAATTGCTCAATTCTTATGATTATTCCTAGGAAGTAAGTAGATACTAGTAAGCCTATTACCGGCTAATAAGCTGTTAAAACAGCCGGTGGCAAAAGCCATACAGTTCATAGACCCTATGGTGGAGGTAAACTTAATAAGAAATGTTAGTCTGTTTAACACAATGCTCAATGGTGTCTAGTGACTGCTGAAATGTGTAATGCCGTGGCGTAGTGGTTAAAGACAGTGCCTCTCACGTGGAAGACCTAAGTTTGAATCTATTGAGAGCAACGACATTTATTAATTTTATTTGTGGGCCGCAATAAAACTGTTTACGGTTATACAGTATTGCGACTATTTCTGGTAGATTCCACGATTCTCTCGTCTTTTCACTTGATGAAAAAGTTATCGTCACCTTTCTTGATAGTTATTGTATCAATATCATTCACGAATGAAAGAAAAAAGTAAGTTGCTATGCCATGAAATTAAAAAATACGTTCTTATGCCATGAAATGAAATAGCTTTGTCAGACTCGCTAGCAATTGCTCAATTCTTATGACTATTCCAGTAAGTTAGTAGATACTGGTAAAGCCTATTACTGGCTAATACGCTGTTAAAACGGCCAGTGGCAAACGCCATACAGTTCATAGATGCTGTTTGTGGTGGAGGAAAACGTAGTAAGAAATGTTTGTCAGTTTAACTGTATCAATATCATTCATGAATGGCCAATTAGGTGTTAAAACAGCCAGTGGCAAAGGATTTGTTCAGGGTAGACACAAGAGGCTATACTGACACCTGTCAAAAGTACAGCTCTGTGTTGTAGTGGTTAACAACACAGCCCTTCACGTGGGTGACCCGGGTTCAAATATTGAGAGGGCAACTCTTTCTATTGCAGGCCGGCTGACCTAGGCTTGCCTGGTTTCTTGTTTTTTGACTGGTAGAATTATGTTTGGGTGAAAAGGAGCTTTCCCAAGCTTCTCCTCAGTGTAAAAGCAGCAGGTCTCTGACACAGACACTCAAAAATGAGCTCCAAAAGATTTTCAATCAAGTCTTATCACAAATTCTGGACTGTGTCAGTGAAAAAGAAGAAGAGGTTTCAGAGACAGAGGACATTTCAGAGATAGAGGACAATGCTCTTGATGATCCAGATTTTGTCTTCAGTGAAGAGGATTCAGAGGAGGAGTCTGCCATACCATCCCCTCCATTAGATGAGAGAGAGAGCATGCAACAACCAACATCAAGAGAAGAGAAGACATGGAAGGCTAAAGATGGTCATATAGAATGGTCACCGTCACCACAACAAAGTCAAGGCAGACTCTCAATTTCCAATGTAATAAAAATGGTTCCCGGGAGTAGTTTATGTAGGGTATATTCTGTCACTTTGGTGATTTATGACCCTGGGGGGCGAGGCTTCCAGATTGATTTGACAGGTGGGCAGACGGTTTGCTGGGTGGGACTTCCGGTGTGACGCATGGACTTCCTGTATGACGTGTGTTAGGGCGGAACTTCCGGAACGACGTATGCATGTCCGGTGACTTTGTAAGTAATGATTGCATTGATGAGTCCATATTTGATGTTTTACAACGATTGATAAACACCCCAGGCAAGTGTTATAACAAGTGCAAGATGTTTGATGTTTAACAAATGGGTCTTAGGGTTCCGGAATGTTAAATTCCCAGGCAATCCGTACATCTTTGGCCCACCACTGACAAATTGTGCGATGCTGTCACCATCTGGTAACTCATCGGTCAAGTCACCGAAGAATGGCCCAGTAGGGGCACCCAATCCCCGTGGCGTGTGACAAAGATCACTGAATCAGTCTGTGTAGAGCACACGTCTATCCAACTTCTCCAAGAGTGAATACACCTCGAGTCTAGCATAAGCTGTTGTGAAAGCAACAATAAAAATATTGCGGTTACATGGTTTTATTGGTCTCTTTTGTGTGACGCCACTGTACCATTGCAACTGTGTCTGAGATGAACGAGAAATGACCAACTTCTATTTCACTGGAAAAAAGGTAGTGGCTAATCTGTAATTAACATTGTGTTCATAAGATTAGTCCGCTCACCCACCTTACCCCAAAGACTATTCATTGCCAATTAAGCCAAAGATTGCCCAGCACTGTTTAAAACAATGTTTTCCTTATCAAGCTGCACACCCTCCTTTTCATGATATTCACCAATATAGTGTTCTTTAGCATCATCGTCAACCACTGATGGTGGAAACCCTCTAGCTTCCTGCTTGTGCTTCAGGAATGTTCTCATCCTGGTGAAATCCCAGACTTCAAATATTTTCACAATGCGATAACCTTTCTCAACAGCCTTAACCAGCTCAATAGAAACCCAGGTAACTGTTAAACCTCTTTCTGAATCAGTATGTGAACAATCAGTTACCGGATTTTCAGACTCTGCACATAATCTGCACAAGGGAACAAACAGCTTACCACAGACCCTGTGCGGTAAAACGGGTGATAGAGGCCTTTCGGCGGACACACGGTAGCCCTAACAATACCAAAGTAGGTGTCTAGTGGTTTGAAATCTCGAAAGATTATGTTCTGATGCCCAATCGGATAAGTCTTTGTCTTGTTGCAGAATGGGTAAAGACTACAAAGTCGTTATACTGAATAGTCGCCTCTTCTTGAATCGTAAACCCAATCAAATGTATTTATAAAGCCCTTTTTACATCAGCAGTTGTCACAAAGTTCTTTTACAAAACACCCAGGCTTAAAGCCCAAGGAGCAAACAACAGTAGTGTTGAATTTCAGTGGCTAGGAAAAACTCCCTAAGAAGGCCGAAATTTAGGAAGAAACCTAGAGAGGAACCAGGCTCAGAAGGGTGACCAGTCCTCTTCTGGCTGTGCCGGGTGAACATATTAAGAGTACAAATTATAATAATTAATAAATGCATGTGGGCTGAGTTCAGAGTCTATTTAAACCTAGTCCAGGTCGGAAGCATGACCAGATGGACAAGGACAGGGACAACACGGGGGGGGGGGGGTCAGCAGAGTGGCAGCAGAAATTGTCAGGTATCGTCTTGATCTGCAACACAACCAGGAAGACTTTGGACAGGGACAGCAACAAGTCTTTCAAGCCTGGTACTCCGCAGGTGTGGGCCAAGACCTCATGTCCTCCTAAGATTAAAACGACAGGAGACAGGGCCCAACAGGCAGGAAATCAATCCACCCACATTGACAAACATCAACCAAAGAGACACCCACCAACCGCAACCACCCTGAATGAGGGCCAAGTATTGCCAGCAGAGTACACCCAATTGTACAGGTGCGCAACAGAAGACAACAAGCCAGTGACTCCGCCCCTGAATGGCATTGGAGGGAGGGCATCCCAGTTGCGATGAGAGCCCACCTGGCAAGACAGCAAGGGTGGACCGTATCAAGCCTTTCTGGTCACCTTCACGCCCCTGGGCCAGACTACACTTAATCGTAGACCATGCTGTAGAGATGAATCTTTAGTAGACACTTGAAAGTTTGCACTGAGTTTGCATTTCTAACCTTAATTGTCAAATCATTCCACAGTAGTGGAGCGCTATGAGAGAAGGCCCTGCCTCCGGCTGTTTGTTTAGAAATTCTAGGTACAATTAAAAGGCCTGCATCTTGCAATCTATGGTTTCGTGTAGGTATGTATGGCTGGATCATATCAGCGAGGTAAGTAGGAGCAAGTCCATGTATTGATTTATAGGTTAACAATAAAACCTTAAAATCAGCCCTACCCCTAACAGGCAGCCAGTGTAAAGAGGCTAGTACTGGAGTAATGTGTTCATATTTTTTTGTTCTAGTTAGGATTCTAGCAGCCGTGTTCAGCACTAATTGAAGTTTATTTATTGATTTATCAGGGTAACCGGAAAGAAGAACATTGCAGTAATCTAATCTAGAAGTAAAAAAACATGGATTAGTTTTTCTGCATCACTTTTTGATAGAAAGTTTCTGATTTTTGCAATGTTTCGAAGATGAAAATAAGCAACTCTTGAGATATATTTTACATGTTCATCAAAGGAGAGGTCAGGGTCAAGGGTAACGCCGAGGTTTCTTACAGTTTTTTGGGATACAACCATGCAGCTGTCGAGGTTTGCAGGGAGATCTGCCAACAAAGCTCTTTGTTTCTTAGGTCCTAAAATGAGCATTTCTGAGTTTAAAAGCAAGATGTTCTCTGTCATCCACTTCCTAATATCTAAGATGGGGTTATGGGGTTGGGTATGACAATCTTCATGAAAACAGACACTACAGCTATGTTTACAGCCATGATCACCCCGGATGTTAAAACCTGTATAACACCACTCACAAACATATGACACACCCAGAAAACCCTTCAGATTCATGATACCATAGAAATGGTTATCGTGTAAGTACATAAAGACGGTTCTAGGGTGGGTGTCCTCGCTTTTTTGAAACTTGTGACCATCCCTTGTTCGATGAAAGACAACAATTTTACACCCTGTCATTTCTTCAAACCGCACAATATCTGTGAATGTCACACAATCATCTAAGGCTAAAGCAACTCCCTCATGCAGCTCGCGACTACTAACCTGGGCCTCAGCATATGTGTACTGTGGGTTCAACATACCCATCAAACAAACGGAAAAACATGTAGTATCATTATTCACAACCACATATAAATGCCTTCTTTTTTTAAAATAATCTCATCTATCACAGAATAGTGTTTGAGCTTTATGCCGTGGGGCACCACCCTCGCAGTTGTTGACAATTTGTACCACCAGCTCTAGTGATTCATCAATCATAATCTCAGCATTACTCTGCATAACACTTTCAAGTAAATGACCAAACGTGTGTTCATTATATTCATCTGCTCTCATGGTCACATGTGCAGGGGATATCAGAGATTCACCAATCAACTCAATCTGCAGATGATCACCAGGCCCATGTACAAAGTCTGAAGCTCTAACAATCAAAGTATACAAGTCTTCCATAATAAGTGCATAGAATGTGCCAAAATCACCAACTTCACCAGTATTTTGGAAATATATCAACTATCGTAATTCAGCATTGTCAAACTAATTACGTTGTATAACTCTAACATCGCCATCGTTGCAATGAGTTTGCGTCACAGAGCTTGGAGGAGAGTCAACTAGATCATGTGAAAAACGGGGGCTACTAATCTCGGTTAACAAACCTTGCATCTGTGGATTAATGTCTGTATCACTGTGTAACAAAGTATTGGCCAGTTTATTTGTATTTTGGGGTGTGGTCTGTTGATTATGTGTAGATGTTGATGGTCGTTCCGTGTCTCGTCTGATGTTATCACTATCGTTCACCATCTTAACGTGTAAATAATGATCCACTTACAAGTTAAAATAATATTCTAACTCAAACGTACATTTACATACATCACAGTTTTGATGAGTTGACTGTATTGTATTACCTTCAGCTTTCAAGCATTGTGTAATGTGGTAACTGTGTTAAAAAAAACTGACACTGTGCAGCCACAAGGTGGGGGGTCCATAACTGAAGCCATTATGGTGATGTAGTCTAAAAGCGCTTATATTGCACGAACGTAATTGTTTTATACATTCCAGGGCTCGACAATAACGATGGCCCCGGGCCAGTGAAAAGTCAAGTTGGGACTAATAAAACTAGCAAGTCACTGTCCCGATCGGGCCACAGAAAAATAAATTTGAGATTGAAAAAAATAATCACATTATAAACTCGACATCCTCCAGTTGTTTCGTAATCTGGCACACGCACAAATAACTACCTTGCAGCTCCTTTCACGCGCTGTTGGCCAGTCAAGAGTTGAATGATGTCACGCATGGCTGCCTGGTATTGTTTTTCAATAAAACAAAACTTGTGTGAGACACTCAATTGAAGAAGGTAACGAAGAATAACTACGAGCTTAAATGAAAGCGAACATTTTCATCTAAAAAAAATATCGCAAAAAAATAATTTACCTTTTTCAACTTTAAACTCAGATGCACTGTGTCGTCTGTCGTAAGTTCCCGACTAGAGTGGACAAATGTGGGTCTTTGTACAAAGGCACTGACAACTTTCGCAAACAGTCCCTGACCAGCCGTGGAAATAGTAAACTGCACCTGGTCTGCATGACAGTCAAGCGGGTGGCTGACAATCCGTCTTCAGGTCCCTTGGTCGTACTGATCAGGAATTGAAATGCAGATGCCCATTGGGTGATTGCACGACTTACAACAATCGCATACATAGTAACTAAGACGGACCAGCCATTCGCCTTGTTCCCCGGGGATGAATAAGTTAGTGTTTGGTTTAAAATCAAATGTTTTGTTGACTGTTATGTTTTATTCATTTTTATAATTAGAAATGTGATTAAAGAAATATAGAAATATTTTTTTATGTTTTATATATCCAGAATGCATTTCATAAAGAATTACAATTGTTAAGTTACAAAAGTATTTGGTTATATATTGTAACACTGATAAATTACAACTTGTAAAGAGGGACAGTAAAAATATTTTTGGGGCCAGTAAATTTCAAACCCACTGGCCCCATAGGGCCAGTTGCAAAATTTTTTAACGAGCCCTGCATTGAGCCCTGCATTCTTAGAAAGTTCAAATGTGTCGTTTGTTAGCGTTTATAATTGCAACACAATTCAAATCAATTCTTTCAAATAAAATAATGTGTACTTACTATGTAAACGGCCTACTCTGCGCTGGAACAACAGCTGTCTTCCGGGGTAGCTGCGGATTTAATAAGACAACACAACCCAGAAACCATCAAAAGGTTACACCTCTTTACTTTCTCATTGGTTTATGTCATCGTTCTTCACGTTAGAACGACAACAATTACATTGCTTAAAATTGCCATAAGCATACAGTTAAACTATTTGTATACGTTTGACAAGCACAGTGACGCTCTCGGTCCGGTAGAAACACCGTTCTCGTTAGTTATCGCGGCTCAGCTGTGACATCACGTCATTTAATTTTATCTATTAACGACAAACTCATCCGCTTACATATAAACGCTGGCTATTGTCACCATATTGCCATTAATCTCTTCAAACAACATTTAACAAACATAATATATGACCATATACAGCAATCAAAAATCGTATTTCACGAGTTGCTTCAAGTCATTATGAGAACGCAGTACATCTTACCCGGAAGTCCCAGAATCCGCACACACTAACACATACAGACACACATGCACAGACAGGTATTCTCAAACTCGCAAATACTACAGTTTGTAAACATCGTTGCCTGTTAAACATTTCTACCAATGTGAAGAAAACAATCTTGTGTTAATCCCCGTTGTACAATTTCATAATACGCATTTACAAATGTTTTGTTTACCTGTAATAACATCCTGAACTGTCAACGAACATCTTGACCTGTCAGCGAATCAGCATTGTTCATGCAAATTTATACTCTACCTTCTGGGTACGTTTGTAACATTTTGCCATATAATGCAACTTTTATTTCACAAATCATCATTGCTCATCAATACACATGTACCAAAATCATTGTTTTTATTTTTAATAATATTTTAAACCCAACCACGATACAATCAACCTAGTCATAATGTGTGGTCGACCCAGGCATTGTAGGTTCCTTCAAAATAATAGCTTTGCTTATGCGATGTGTGTTTACTGTAGTGCTTTGGCGGATTACAAACCTTGTGTTTTTTCAACATGCATATACTACAGTTTGTACTAGTGGTTATTTAGGGACCATTACTATGGGCAGATCTGATCTTAAGGCCCATCTCTTGTTATAATAAAAAATGGGCAGAAACACTCCAAAATCGTAAGTTCCGACCCCTTCTTTATATCTTACATCAAAAAGCAAAATTTCAGGGTTGAAAATGTATCCACCGATCCGCCCATCGTCCAACTTCCACGCCCATGCCAACATATCCTGGTGTAGTTGATGAATTCAGGTTAAACTCTGCATCAGTTTCTTCGGGGCTGGCATGTTGATCGCATCTCTGCCGTTCATTTGTAATCTCTCGCTGACTCACTGAGCAGCAGTTAAGCTGTTAGCTTTCAACGTTGTCTCACCCAAAACGTTGATCGCTGCACAATCCGCCATGGTTTGTAATGTGTACGTAGGTTTACTCAGGAAAGACTGAATGACCGGGGTCTGCATGGTTTAAATACACAGACTACACCAACCACCTATCAACTCATAAAACATGAAAGGTTAACACCCACAGGTTGTAGGACATCTGTTGTAGCACTTATTGGAACATAAAATTTAGCATTGCAGAACCCTGGCGCCCTTTTGTTAAACATCAAACATCTCACACCTGTTATAACACTTGTCTGGGGTGTTTATCAATCGTTGTAAAACACCAAACACGCACACAACGATGCAATCATAAATTACAAAGTCACCGGACATGCATACGTCATTCTGGAAGTCCCGCCCAAACACACGTCATATAGGAAGTCTATACATCACACCAGAAGTCCCACCCACCTGTCAAATCAAACTGGAAGCCCCGCCCCCCAGGATCATAAATCACCAAAGTGACAGAATACACCCTACATTAACTACTTAAAAGTATGGATTTCAACCACCACCCTGCGCCTGTGTCCTACCTCCCGAACCGTGACAGAATAATCCACCACCCTGGGACACAGCAAAGATGGACGGTAGGGGAACTCCTCGGTTGGCCTGATAGTGACACCGAGGAGGAGGAGAACCCCTACCGTCACCCGTTGAAGGACTGATCAGCGCCATGGCCAGCCCAACGGCAACCCCGGCGGAGATGACGGCGACGACCCCACCGACCATGAGTCAGCTCCAAAAGTTTTTTAGGGGGGTCTATGGGGTCCTGTGAAGGACCACCGGAGGGGTGGCACCACAAGCTCTTGCCACCGTTCACGCGGGGGCCAATTGAGAAACCCCTGCAGCCCTGGCAGCAGCAGGAGTACCAGGAGGAGTCAGAAGAGGAAAATGAGGTGTTCCTGTTGTCACACTCATGGGGGCTCAACGAGGAGCTTCTGCAGCCTGGAGGGCAGGAGGTCTCAGAGTTGACGGAAGAGGAGGATGTCGAGATCCTTTGGCCTCCAACACGGGGGGATAAGCAACCTCCAGAGGGTTTGAAGAACAAGCCCCTGGAGGAGCAGGCAAGATGGTGGAGGGCGTGGCTGGACCTGCAGTTCCCCAGCCCGGAGCCTCCAGTGCCGGTCCCCTGCCGTGAGCTTCCAGTGCCGGTCCCCCCGGAGGGGTGGGACGATGAGCCGCTGCCGCCTCCAGAGTGGCGCGGAGTCCTGGACTGGTGCCTCCTGCTCCCCTGGCGCCTCCCGCTCCAGCACCCCATCCTGCCTCGGGGGCGGAGGCTCCCTCTGCTCTGGCACCCCGACCTGCCTCGGGGGCGGAAACTCCCTCTGTTCCAGCGCCCCATCCTGCTTCGGGGGTGGAGCCTCCTCCTGTCCTGGCGCTACATCCCGCACCAGGGTGGAGCCTCCACCCGTGTCGGTGCCACGTCCTGCTTTGGGGTGGAGCCCCGCCTGTCCAGCTGTACATCGTTGCCTTCAATTGAGGTTCCTGTTTATTTCAGCCTGTTGCCAAACTCAGTGTGGATTATTGTTTGTGCGTTTCGCCATTGTTGTTAGTTTGTTTTTGTTTCTTTTGAGCTGTATTAAAAGTATGGATTTCAACCACCACTCGGCCCTGTGACCTGCCTCCCGAACTGTGACAGGTTCCTTGGGCCTTTGGAGGAAAAACAATCCCACAACACCACGGAACTTCCACCATACTTCACACTCCGGTTCAGATTATTTTTGGTATAGCCATGCTTCTGTTTACGCCAAACGCACCTTGAGTGTTTGTTCCCAAAAAGCTAAATTTTTGTTTCATCTGACTGTAGCACTCGGTTCCACTCAAAGTTTCAGTAGCGTTTAGCATTCTCCAGGTGCTTATGTTTGTGGCGTAATGACAGGAACAGGTTTTTTCTGGCATGCCTTCCAAATAATTTGTTTGTATGGAGGTTGCGTCTAATGGTACTTTGGGAGACTTCGTAACCCCGATATGCTACTCTCCTCTGTAAATCTCCAACAGTAAACTTTGGGGATTTTTTTGCCTCTTACCATCCTCCTCAATGTGCGTGGAGGCAAAATAAACTCGGGTCCTATTCCAGGCTAGTTTGTAACAGTTCCAGTTGTTTTGACATTTTTTAATATTGCCCTAACGGTATATATAGGCATTTTCAGGTGAGTAGCTATTTTTAATAGCCATTCCGTGACGTATGAAGCTCAACACACCTTTTCCTTGTTTGATTTGTGTTCTCTTATCTTTCCCATGTTGATGCATGAATAAGGGAATATGGCCTCTGTGTCACCTCATATTCATGCCCCAGTGAAACAGGAAGTCATGTATTACTGCTTGATAGTGCCTAAACACTCTGATCACTTAAAGTAAAATCTAAATGGACAAAATGCTTCAGTTCCATTTTGTTCATAAGAATTTCTAGGGGTGCCAATAATTGTGGCACATGAGGCTTTGTTAGAAATAAATATTTCTTGATGACAGATTTTTTCCCCCCCGAATAAATGTACCTCAGTTAAAGGTTGTATGTTCCTCATTTTTGTCAGTGTGACATTAAGCTAATTCACCAAAAGGTGATTTTTTTATAACCCCTTTTTTACTCATCTTTACTAGGGGTGCCAATAATTGTGGAGGGCCCTGTGAGTTGAGGGAATTTATTAGACTTTACTAAATACTGTAAATTCAATCAATGTTTTCTTGAAAATACTAACCTTATTTAAAATTATCACTTTAGGATCATGACATGAACTGTGGAATATAGATTCTTATCTTAGTTATGGAATTTCAAAAAGAATGGTATAACTCTGGTGATAATGACTTTTGTTTAAGGCCTGTTGTTCTTCAAACCTGATTTGCCTAATAATTGGTCTATGCATAGGGGATACTGGAGAAGAACCTGGTAAAATGCACATAAGGGGGTACTTCAGGGGTGCTGGGTGCAAGCCAAAATTCAGCTGGTGGTACAGAAACCAAAAAAGGTTGTGAGCAACTAGCATAATGTGTTAGAGCAGACCAGTACAGTGTAATTGGAACAACACAACCCCTAAGGACCATTTGACATTCTATTATGTCAAACAAATAAATACTGTAAGATTCTAAGAAATCGTTAGGTGCTGACAATCTGGATTCATATTTACCCAAGTGTCCTGCTCCTATCATTGCTAGTGCAGTGACGCACATCTTCAATCACATACTAGTGGTGTGAATGATTCTTAAAAGTTGGAAAACAGCTTTTGTTTTACCATTTCTCAAAGGAGGTGATGGTAGTGATTTGGATACTTATTGGCCCTCTCTAACTCTATAAGCTGTCATGCTTGGGTAAAATTCTAAAATCATTGGTAAATAGGGAACTACAATCATTTTTAACTGTTAACATTATTCTTTCTAGCAATCAAGCTGGCTTCAGACCTAAACATAGTACCAATACGGCCACAGTGCCTGTAGACCATGCGATACTTTTGGGTAAGTTATAATCAATAGGACTTGGACCTGATGCCTGTTGTTGTTTTCATGACTACCTTAAGGATAGAAGTCAGGCTGTTAGAGTAGACAGCACCCAATCTGAGCCATTGGAGTTGGTTAAAGGGGTCCCACAATGTTTTATGCTTGGTCCATTACCGTTCACTCTCTACATAAACAATATCGGTGATGAGATAAGAGTGTAAAATTCATCTATATTCTGATGACACTGTCATGTACTCTATTGCTTCAATGGCTGACCAACTTAAACTAGTTTTAAATGCAAAGTAAAAAAAAATTGATTTTTAACAGGTCCAAAAAGCTGGCTGAAATTACACTTGCACTCACATGCTTAGATGGCTCTCGAATTAATCAAGTCTCCACATATAAATACTTAGGGATATGACTGGGTGATGAACTGTCTTTTAACCCTCTAAGGCAGACCTGGGCAAGATAAGGCCCCCGGGCCGGATCCGGTCTGTTGAGTAATTCTATCCGGCCCGCGATACATCCTAAACTTTAAAAATAATACAAAATAAAAAATACCTGACGAGGTCCGCAGATTACAGTAGTTTATTTACTGCTGCATATTTATTTATTTTCAAAGTAAATGTCCTGTGGCACTCCTAGCAATAAGTACAGCAGTATCATACTGTCTGTTTAAAATACCTTTAAGCTGAAACAAGATATTTGCGTTACTATGATACGTAGGGACCAGCACAATCCGCGCGCGGAAGTTATCATTTGTACGAACTATACGCAATTGATGGCTAGCGATCTCTGGAAATGAGCCTCAGAAAAGTTGATAACGAAAGCAGGGTATTTAAAAAAAATTAACAGGAAAATATTTATTTGTAGATGTCACAGGTAAAGCAACTTGCTTAATATGTTAAGCTAACGTCGCAGTTTTTAAAGAGTACAATTTGCAGAGGCACTTCCAGAGCGAGCATGCAGAGAAACACAAAAACTGTCACCCGATGCTACTATTCAACAAGTCCAAGCGCAGATGCAGCCTCACTGATGAATATCTTTTAGCAGTATCGCACACTGCTTCAACAGAACCGCACACTGCTTCAACAGAAATTACTCTTTACTTCACCTCACTTGTCAACGTCCATACGAGGCTCTCCTGTTCATATTGAGTGAGTAGCCCTAAAAGTTGTTTTTTTGGGTCTGGGCTGCTGGAATAGCTGTCGTTAAAACCACGTAGTACAAAAAATATACTGTATGAAGTTAGACGACGGCAATTATACCAACATTTGCTTTGAGTGAAAATCTTCAGAAGTGATTTCATAGACTTATGGCTGCCCTAACAACTATTATACCTATATAACTGTTATACACTATACCTTATGTAATAAACTTACTCTGTTGAGTTGAAAGTTAAGTTTTAAGGCAAATATGTGTTGCAACATTTCTGTTGAGTAATAACCCTAAAAAGGGATTTTTTAGCCCTTTGCCTGCCACAATAACAGTTGTTAACAGAAAATAATTAAAAAAACATTGTTAAATTAAATTAAGTTTGATTATGTAAACGGTGTTGCATGGAAAATAAATATGCATAAATATAATATGCAAGTTAACAGAGTTAGCTGTTGTGTGTTTTTTAGGCATGTTGGTTAAAAAAGTAATCTGGCCCACGATGCACTCTGGCATTTTCAGTGTGGCCCCCCAGTGAAAAATATTGCCCACCCCTGCTCTAAGGTCTAGGGTTTTAAAGTCCGCCTGTCATTACCTTGACATTTTGGTTTCTAAAATGGTCATCCTTTATAGTAGAAGGCAGTGCTTTATATTCTGGGACTCTGCAGACCCTCAGCTACATGTATTGAAAACAAATTTTTTGAGACACTTACATGAGTAATGTGAAATAGTCAGAAAAATGTAAAATCGCAAGTGCACATATTTTGGTTATAAATTGAAATAAAATAGTAAAATATAATAGGTAGCATATTTTACATTACATTTGGATACCCCCAGGGGTTCAGAATAAGTACAAGTTGAATGGTTTTGAATTTATAAAATAATAAAATGAACCTGGCATTTTTTTTTACTCTTGTCCACATCCATTTTTTTTCTCAATCATTCAGAAAATCATTGAAAATGCCCATATGGGGTCATTGAACTTATTCTGTCATATTGCACCTCCAAAAGCCACCACTAGATGGCAGTCCCTTCTTTTTTGAACTCTGAGGATTTTTTATTTTTTTTATGGGGTGTCTTGAATAGGGGGTGCCTTTATTTCCTTTGGAATTCCCTACATGTGCCATATCTGAAAGAGGTGGAGATTATGAACAGGGATGTGTCCAGTCTTCCTTTGGATGGTTATATTCACAGTGACACTCTACACAACACAGCATAGGCGCACATTTGACCACTGGCTACCATACCGTTATATCAAGTTATCATATATACCTAGTAATTCCACTAAAACAATGCAAAATAATAATAAACATTATCATAGAATAGCATTTAGGCTACACTTACCCTATTTTACAAATAGGTCGATTTCAGACCCATTTTCACTATCCTCGCTCTCCATATTCATTTATTCCACTTTCGCCGTTTGGCCATTTCTTTTTTTCTCAAAACAATTGCTTGTAGCAACTGAATGCGTCCTCAATGCAATCCAGGTGCATAAAGACTTTATTGGGAGCATGGTAAGTGCGACATGCGCCTCTCCCCTGGCGCGCTCGCTCACTCTTTCTCTCTCTTTTGGGGAGGGGGGTGACATGGATAGACTTCACATTGGATTGGTTTATGTATTGTAGACTTCTAAACAACAGAAAAATATCAAGTATAATTAGTTAGGGCTGCTGCTGAAATCCTGAAGGACTATAGGTGATCAATACTTGTGATCACGATTGCGGGGCTTCTGGTTTACAAAAGTACACAAACGAGACGTTGTTGTTTGCAGCGGAATGTCATTGTTCCCATAGAAAAGAAATGAAGCCTCTAACTTCTACAGTTCTGGAGCAATAAATAAAAATGTGTGACCTGGACGCGCGTGTTAAATAGAGGTTTTGTGATCGCTATTGTGGGGCTTCTCGTTGACGAAAGTATACAAACGAGACATTGTTATTTGCAGCAGAATGTCATTGTTCCCGTAGAAAAGAAATGAAGCCTCTAACTTCTACAGTTCTGGAGCAATAAATAAAAATGTGTGACCTGGACGCCTCAAATAGAGGTTTTGTGATCGCGATTGTGGGGCTTCTGGTTGACGAAAGTACAAAAATGAGATGTTGTTATTTGCAGAAAAATAACCCTATTAACGTGGAAGAAGAAAGAAGTATCTACCTTCTACGGTTACGGAGCAGTGAATAAAAATGTTTTTCATTGACGCACCCGCGTGTCATTCGGGCTCAGAGGGTGAAGGTTCGAGTTGCCAAACGTCAGCCTCGAAACCTTAATGACTTGGAGAAGATCTGCAAAGAGGAGTGGGACAAAATCCCTCCTGAGATGTGTGCAAACCTGGTGGCCAACTACAAAAAACATCTGACCTCTGTGATTGCCAAAAAGGGTTTTGCCACCAAGTACTAAGTCATGTTTTGCAGAGGGGTCGAATACTTATTTCACTCATTAAAATGCAAATCAATTTATAACATTTTTGACATGCATTTGTCTGGATTTTTTTGTTGTTATTCTGTCTCTCACTGTTCAAATAAACCTACCATTAAAACTATAGACTGATCATTTCTTTGTCAGTGGGCAAACGTACATAATCAGCAGGGGGTCAAATACTTTTTTCCCCTCACTGTAGGTTTATTATGGGTGCTAGTCTACAGAACTCACCAATGTATTTTATATCAAAGTATGGGCTGGACTTCACTGTCCTTGAGACGCAAACTACAGTGCCTTGCAAAAGTATTCACCCCCCTTGGCATTTTTCGTGTTTTGTTGCCTCACAACCTGGAATTAACATGAATTGTTTGAGCATATGCATCATTTAATTTACAGAACATGCCCACAACTTTGAAGATGTTTTCCTTTTTTTTATTGTGAAGCAAACAACAAATAAGACAAATTAACAGAAAAAGTCAATGTGCATAACTATTCGCCCCCCTAAAGTCAATACTTTGTAGAGCCACCTTTTGCGGCAATCACAGCTCCAAGTCGCTTTGGTTAAGTCTCTATGAGCTTGCCACATCTTACCACTGGGATTTTTGCCCATTCGTCCTTGCAAAACTGCTCCAGCTCCTTCAAGTTGGATGGTTTGCGCTTGTGAACAGCAATCTTTAAGTCTGACCACAGATTTTATATTGGATTGAGGTCTGGGCTTTGACTAGGCCATTCCAACACATTTACATATTTCCCCTTAAACCACTCAAGTGTTGCTTTAGCAGTGTGTTTGGGGTCATTGTCCTGCTGGAAGGTGAACTTCTGTCCTAGCCTTAAATCACGCACAGAGTGGTACAGGTTTTGCTCAAGAATATCCCTGTATTTAGCACCATCCATCTTTCCCTGAACTCTGACCAGTTTCCCAGTCCCGGCTGCTGAAAAACATCCCCACAGCATGATGCTGCCACCACCATGTTTCACTGTGGGGATGGTGTTCTTAGGGTGATGTGATGTGTTGGGTTTGCGCCAGACATAGCGTTTTCTTTGATGGCCGAAAAGTTCAAATTTAGTCTCATCAGACCAGAGCACCTTCCTCCATACATTTTGGGAGTCTCCCACATGCCTTTTTGCAAACTCAAAACGTGCCATTTTTTTTTTTGCTGAAAGTGATGGCTTTCTTTTGGCCACTCTGCCATAAAACTCAACTCTATGGAACGTACGACTTATTGTCGTCCTATGTACAGATACTCCAGTCTCTGCTGTGGAACTCTCCAGCTCCTCCAGGGTTACCTTAGGTCTCTGTGCTGCCTCTCTGATTAATGCCCTCCTTGCCAGGTCCGTGAGTTTTGGTGGGCGGCCGTCTCTTGGAAGGTTTGCTGTTGTGCCATGTTCTTTCCATTTGGTTATGATAGATTTGATGGTGCTCCTGGGGATCATCAAAGATTTGGATATTTTTTTATAACCTAACCCTGACTTGTACTTCTCAACAACATTGTCCCTTACTTGTTTGGAGAGTTCCTTGGTCTTCATGGGAGTGTTTGTTTAGTGGTGCCTCTTGGTTAGGCGTTGCAGCCTCTGGGGCCTTTCAAAAAAGGTGTGTATGTAATGACAGATCATGTGACACTTAGATTGCACAGAGGTGGACATCATTTCACTAATTATGTGACTTCTGAAGGTAATTGGTTGCACCAGAGCTTTTTATGGGCTTCATAACAAAGGGGGGATACATACGCACATGCCAATTTTCAGTTTTTTATTTCTAAAAAATAGTTTTATGCATATATTTTTCTCATTTCACTTCTCTAACTTAGACTATTGTGTTCTGATCCATCACATAAAATTCAGATTAAAAAAACATTGAACTAAAGGCTGTAATGTAACAAAATAGGTAAAAAGCCAAGGGGGGTGAATACTTTTACAAGGCACTGTACATGCTCTTGTGTTTGTCTATAAAGCACTTCTAAATAAACTACCTTCTTATTTGTCATCCATTATCAACATTAGAATTATAACTCATAAAACCAGGTCTCAAGTCTGGATTACACTTGAGGCCCCTACGATCTCCACAGAATTGGGTATGGCTGCCTTTTCCTGTTACGTTTCTTGCTTGGATTGGGATCCAAGCCTGCAGACCAAACTTAGACCTGAGACTCTTGCCCCCTTGCCCATTTTAAACATTTATTGAAAGATTTTATTTTTGTGTGGCTTGTAACTGCTTTGGACAATGCAAGCCCTTGTATTCCATGCACTGACAAAGGTATACGACTTAAAAGAAGCTACATGAATGTATTGAAGGGTTCCGTGCATGGTCTGTGGGTCCCTTGGCTAAAAGTTATGGGTTAAAGTCCCCCCCCCGGGTTAAAGTATGCATACAACCACCATACATTGAACAATGTACATTTTATATATGACTGACTACATTTTGTATAACTATTTCAAAAACAGGTATCTGATGTATGTAATCCTCCAGAGTGGTACGTCAGGCCTGCTTTGATTGTACATAACTTGTACATAATTGTATGTAAACCTCAAGTATATTACATGACTTGTATTTTGAGAGGTGTTACTTGTATTTGTGAGAGATATATGTATGCTCTGTGTACTGTTTTCATTGTGTGAAGACAAGTGCACTGCATTTGTTTAGAAAATCCAGTCCTATTATTGGCTGTAATATCAAAATCAGCAAAGACCCCGTCCCTGGGTTACACGTAAGGAACCCCACAGTCCTTGCCAGGCCCAATATCCACTAAAACCTGAGGCTTCTCAGGGAATGACACCTGTGTTTAAAGCCATGTATTTGTCTTCTGCTATCTGTGATCATCTTGTTTTGTCTGTTCTGTTTTTTTTCTGTTTGTTTTTAATCATTGTACCTAAACTGTATGTGTAAACATGTATATGCAAGGCCCAGCTGTAAAAGAGACCTTGGTCTCAGTCAGTGTTTCTTGTTGAAATAAAGGGATACTAATTACTCAATGAAGAGAGCAGAGCTTACGCCCCAACTCAGAAGTCACTTAATTGAAGTTTATATTGAAAACAGTTAAGGGTTAAACACTAACGCTGCACAAAATGTCCCATAAACGCATTCAGGCTGTTTGAAATGCAGGCTCAATCCTCTCCATTGAGTCAACCAATCACATCCATTTTTGCCTGGACCTGTGTGGACAGTAAAAGGAGTTAAAATGTGTTGTGTAGTAGCAAAAAGGAGAATACAAAGAACCATAGCTTTAGATGAAAAATGTGCCACAATTATTGAAGTTTTCAGTCGTGGCCTTTCCATGAGGGAGGCCAGGCAACAGGTGCAGCATATTGTCAGTAGATCAACAGTAGCATTGATAGTAAGAATATTCCACAACAACAATAGGTAACTTACAATGCTATAAACATTGAATTCCAGCATTCTTTACTGTATAAAGTATATTACCCTGTATGTGTAAATAAATGTTTGTTATTGTTTTGTTTTGATTTGTTAGATTTTTTTATGTTTGCACAGCATCATTCAGTGTATAAAACAAAACCTTTTTGTTTCTGTATATTCATGCTCTTGAGTGACATTCTTTCTGTATTGGTCATCTTTGGTAGAAAAGTCACGATAGTTACTATTTATTGAGATGGAAATAACTTTTTTTGATATAACAAATTGTATGTTTTAATGTAAGTAGCTGATTTTGTTTCTTGTATTTAATGTTTTGACAGTCTGTGCATTTAAAAAAAAAAACTAGTTCAGTTTTAATGTTAATTTAATGTTAATAGTTAAAAAAAGTGAATTGTTGTTGGGCAAAATTGCTCAAATAGTCAAGAAAAACTGTCAAACAAATAAATGTGGAAAATAAGACTAGTTTTGACCACGCCACTTCTCTCTCCTGCTCTCCCCCTTCTCTTTCCCTCTCTCTGTGCCTGAAAATTTAAATCTGGTCCCTTATTGCTTTTCTTTTTCTTCTATCCTGTCAATGCTATTACTCATCAGATAGACCAGAAAAGTAGTTACTTGTGAGAGTTGATTACTCCTGGTGTTGACTCTGACTATACTCTGACTATACGTCTCTGTTATTGCTGTAGGGCTGTTAAAGAATTACATTTCTCTGTAAACTATATTTCTCTGTATTATCTGGTATACAAATTTGGTCTCAGACCAGAATGTTAAGGTGGCTGTTTAACCTCTAGACCATTTTTTTAAAATTGTTTTGTTGAATATGTCTTATAAATTAGGTAGTTTTCATTCAGCATTAAACAGAACTATTTACATTAAACTAACACTAATCTAAATTATAATGTAAACTTGTCCAATAATTTTTTTCACATTTTCTTTCTAAATAATGGGATACTGTTACCCTTGTAAACATGACCATACTCTGCTCTTATTCTGGCTTTTCTTAAGCACAGAAAGGAATCAAACTTAAACTCGATGCAGGTGTTTTTGTGTACTGTCTGTTTTTTTATTTTTTCACTGACATTATTTCTCCCTCCCCTGCAGTTAGAACAGATCCAGAAGCACAACTGGTACATGTAAGTATTATTTTCATAACCCTGTTCTCTTGGTGATAGGGGATTTCAAAGGTAAATTTTATAACGTGGAGAAAGATATGGATAAGATAAGGGTTGTCTTAGTTAAATCGCAGGAAGCAAGGGAACAGGGTCTGAGAGCGGAGCCAGGGAGTGCAGTTGTGTTTAAAGAATGAGGCAGTAGAAACCATGCATTTGAGAGGAGTCGGGGTTAGTGTGTGTGTCTCATCTGATGAATGGTTCAGCCTCACCGTGTCAACAGTAAAGACAGAGATCCAACCGCCCAGAGGGATTACTGTCTCCTCACATACACATCTACTGGCTTCCAGAGAGAGAGAGAGAGATGTAGAAAGACAAAAGAGAGAAACAGGGCAGAGAGAGGAGAGATGCTGACAGATAATAAGTGAAATTCTTGAAAGAGAGTTTTTGAGTTTTAAAACATCTTTATTGGGTATAGGAGCCCACAACACAATACATATTCAAACAAACAAAAACATCTTTAAACCTAATTTAAGAGCACAACACCCAATCATCCTCCACAGAAACTGAACACAACAACCCCTGAATGCCACATATGCTCATGAACAGCTCAGGGATCCTAACCAGTTTGTAATAGGTGTACTCAACACAGCCTAGGTGTGAGCATCCCCTCACACACGCCCACCACATCCACTGACCCCTTGTCCCTGAATACAATTCTTCCTAGTCCAAGTTCAAATACTTTGGAAGAAAAAAATTCAGCCAAAGTGGAGAGTCATCAGGTCAAACAGCCCTACCAATCTGGGACACTGTAGAAACAGTTGTGCAATAGCAGGGGTTTTCTAAGTCTGAGACAGCGGGGCTTCAGGGAACTTAAAGACCTTGCCTCCACAGAAAAGGCCAGATACTTTGAGACTGACATACTGAGATATATAAAATGGAAGTCTTCCATTGGACAGTGAAAAGACTTGTGACAGATTGGACAATAGGAGAAACATTCTAATGGCACTTACTCATCCAAACAGCTTTTTAAACATTGCGACGGGCATTGCCTGCTGTTTATTGACAACCAGACTGAAAGCGATAACAACAATAAGCTCTTTGATAATTACATTGGTTCTGTCAATTGCAGGATTCCCAACTGACCCAACTAAATGCATGCATTGTGAGATATGAATGAAATTAACAGCATTACAAAATTAATATAAGCTATCAATCCTTGGTTGATAAATAATCAGTATGTATAGTAGGCAATTGAAAAGCGAAATAATGAATAGGCTCGTGGCAAAGAGGGTCTTGCCATGATTCTCCAATATTGCGCACTACCTACTGCCAAATTTATGGGTATTTTCTTGAATTTAATTGTCCAGTTTTGCCCTAATGGAGGCATTATCTTTTGAAAATATTTTCTAATATACAGAAAGTATAACTGCTACAATAACTTCGTAAATATTTAAGTATTGTAGGTTGTATTTATAAGGATTATCACCAGCTGTGTAAATAAATCAACCATTTACCCATGCCTGCCTGTTTCCTGATTAATTTTTGTCCATATGACTGCTATGGTCCTTATTTTGAAACTATACATAATAACATTCTAGGCTAAAGTAAAAAATGTTATCACCAGTCCTGCTAATAAGAAAACTAAACTGCCCCGTGATATCTAGCAGTTAACAACTATGAAGTAATGTTATGAACCAGTTACAAAGTACCTTTTCCACTGTGCTGACTGTATCAACATCAGAAAGATGTTTATAACATTTATCAACCATTGATATTGGGCTTTACAGTTTTATTTGTAATAAAACATAATAGCTGGTGTCCAATTACTTTCATGCCTCTGCTGTAGCTCTCTGGTGCTCCCTGGGGAGGCACTTCTCATACTTTGAAAACCCCTGTGCTAGAGTTTCAGACTCGGCACAAAATGGACACCCGATACTAACACTAGGATCCATGTGTACCAGATGCCAATTAATGGCTACAGCTCCATGTATAATCCTCCAATGGAGATCAGATGTCCTTTTATCAATAGGCAGTTTGTATAAAGACCACCAACAGCCTATAGGGGAAGCGCCTGGACCACATCATCCCTGCCCACCTCGTCAATCTCACCCCTTCCAGGGAGGAAGCATGGGACACTTTCACACAAATGGTGTTCTTTGGCTTCCTTCCTATGGCCCCAATCCATATGGATAGCAAAAGCCACACATCCTCCTCTAATGACCCCGAAGCAGCACTAACATTCAGCACAGGGACCATGTAATCCAGGCCCTCCGTCCACCGGGCAGAGTGTCAGTCACAAATTCCAGATTTAGTACTGGCAAAGACCCTCACCTCCAACTTTCCTTAGCAAGTGAGTGTATTCCCACTCTTTCTCCCAGACATCAGATCCTAGAAAAAAAAACAGTCTTCAGCCCATTCGTGCCCCACTGAAGCTCCCCTAGTAACCATGGAGCGCTCCCCCTATGAAGCTGACCTGCTCACAATGATTAACTTTTCCCCCAATTGACCCTGGCTGAGGAGGGCCCCTCATACACCTGTAGAGTGTTTGAGAGAACCTCAACATCCTGACTCCCTCTGATGAACACAGTCACAGCATCAGCATATGCAGACGACACTATTGCTGGATGCTTAGCATCCCCTGGAACAGACAAACCAGCAAGCCTTATTTCTAAGAAGCAAAACATTGGTTCAATTGCCAGACAATATAACTGTCCTGAGATTAGGCAGACCTACCTGATACGTCTGTGGACAGGACTAGGGCAGCTCAAACCAAACGAGGCGCGATCATACAGTGGATTTATCCAAGATGAAAAAGCCTCCCCAGTATTTCTTCATTGTGGCGAAGAAATACTGATGGTCCACACAGTCAAAACATTCTCCTGATCTAAAGAAAGCAAGCCAGCATACACATCAGATATTTTACAAATACACTGCTCAAAAAAGTTAAGGGAACACTTAAATCACACATCAGGTTTTGATGAACAATATATATTAAAGATCAATATCTTTACTGTACATTGTGTAATTCGCTGGGGAACAAAATGACGTAATAATGGCCCATGGAAACCAATATCACCAACTGATTGAGGGCTGGATTCAAACTCACACTAAAAATCTAAATCACAGTAAACAATCAAAATCACAGTCTGTTCCAACTTGCGTTAATTTCATCACGGCAGCTCATAATGTGACTCAGTAGTGTGTGTGGCCCCCACATGCCTGTATGCACACCCGACAATATCTGGGCATGCTCCTGATGAGACAGTGGATGGTGTCCTGGGGGATCTCCTCCCAGACCTGGATCAGGGCATCAGTGAGCTCCTGGACAGTCTTTGGCGCTACTTGGCAGCATCAGATACACCGATACATAACGTCCCAGAGGTTCTCAATTGGATTCAGATCTGGGGAATCAGAATCAGCTTTATTCGCCAGGTATGTGTACACATATGAGGAATTTGACTCTGGATTATACAGACTCATGATGTGCTTACTCATAAAAGACTTAAACAAAGGACACTCAACAAGAGTCACCGACTGCAAAATACAGTACACATAAATACACAAAATAAACCAAACAACAACATAGTAAGACAGTAGTGCAATGAGCAGGGTATAAAGGGTGCTGGAAATAAATATTATTGTGCAGGTAATATTATTTACATAATGACAGTGGATGTGATCTATATATATAGCAGAGTGCAAACAAAGCTGGAATGAATAAATATTTTTTAGTGCAGGTGTAATGTACATGAGGAAGGTAGATATGATATATACAGTATATATACAGTATGAACAACACTGAATTGCAGGATGACAAAATAATTAAAAATAAATAAGTAGTAGACAGGTGGATGTTAGTGTCAGAGTTACTGGGTGGTTATACAGGGATTGTGCCTGGCACTAAGTGACTGAAGTTGACTGTTCATCAGAGTGATGGCTTGTGGAAAGAAAATGTTCCTGTCTGTTCGTTTTGACGTACAGTGCTCTGTAGCACCTACCAGAGGCAGTTCTGACTGTCTGTTGTAGTCTGTTCCTTTCCAGTTTCGTGGCAGATCCAAACCAAACAGTGATGGACGTGCAGAGAACAGACTGGATGATGGCTGTGTAGCTCCTTGGACAGGTTAAGCTTCTTAAGCTGGCGCACGAAGTACATCCTCTGCTGGGCCTTTTTAATGATGGCATCTGTGTTGGGCTCCCACTTTAGATCCTGGGAGATAGTGGATCCCAGAAACCTGAAGGATTCCACTACAGACACAGGGTTGTTGAGAATGGTGATGGGGCGCAGAGTCGGGGGGCTCCTCCTGAAGTCCAAAGTCATCTCCACAGTTTTGAGCGTGTTAAGCTCCAGGTTGTTCTGACCACACCAGAGGACTAGCTGTTCAACCTCCTGTCTGTAGGCAGACTCGTCACCGTCCCGGATGAGGCCGATGACCGTAGTGTCGTCTGCGAACTTCAGTAGTTTGACAGATGGGACTCTTGAGGCGCAGTCGTTTGTGTAGAGGGAGAAGAGCAGTGGGGAGAGCACGCAACCCTGGGGGGCGCCGGTACTGATTGTTCGGGTGCTAGATGTGATGTTCCCCAGCTTCACATGCTGACTCCTGTTGGTCAGGAAGTTTGTGATCCACTGACAGGTGGAGGCTGGCACAGTGAGCTGGATGAGTTTGGTATGGAGGATGTCTGAGATGATGGTGTTGAACGCCGAGCTGAAGTCCACAAACAGGATCCTTGCATATGTTCCTGGAGAGTCAAGGTGTTTCAGGACGTAATGCAGTCCCATGTTGACAGCATCATCCACAGACCTATTAGCCCGGTAGGCAAACTGCGAGGGTTCTAGCAAGGGGCCTGTGATGTCCTTCAGGTGGGCCAACACTAATCTTTCAAAGCATTTCATGACCTGTGAGGGCGACAGGTCTGTAGTCATTCAATCCAGTGTTGGAGGGTTTTTGGGGACCGGGATAATTGTGGAGCGTTTGAAGCATGAGGGAATTTCACACAGCTCCAGAGATCTGTTGAAGATCTGTGTAAAGATGGGGGCCAGTTGTTCAGCACAAACCTTCAGGCAGGATGGTGACACACCGTCTGGGCCAGGAGACTTCTTGGACTTCTGCCTCTGAAAGAGCTGCCGTACACCCTCTTCACAGATCGTTAGTGCAGGTGGTGGGTCGGTGAGTGGAGGTGACAGGGTGGCAGTGGGGGAAGGTGACTGTTTGAAGATGGTGCTGGAGTGGGGGAGAGATGTGACTGGGGGCCTCTCAAACCTACAATAAAAAACATTCAGCTCGTCAGCCAGTCGTTGAGATCCAGCAGTGTGGGGGGATGGTCTCCTGTAGTTGGTGAGTACCTGCAGGCCTTTCCACACCGACGAGGGGTCATTGGCTGTGAAGTATTTTTCCAGTTTTTCAGCATAGCTCTTCTTTGCTGCTTTGACTTCCCTTGTCAGTGTGTTTCTGGCCTGATTGTACAGGGTTCTGTCTCCACTTCTGTAGGCCTCCTCCTTGGACTGACGAAGCTGCCTGAGTTTTGCTGTAAACCAGGGTTTTTGATTGTGAGCGCCAGTCAATGTGAGGGCCAGTCAATTGCATCAATTCTTTCATCATCCAAGAACTGCCTACACACTCTGGCCACTTGAGGCCGGGCATTGTCCTGCTCCAGGAGCAACCCAGGGCCCACTGCACCAGCGTAAGTTCAGACGATGGGTCTGAGGATTTCATCCCGGTAACTAACAGTAGTCAGGGTACCGTTGGTTAGCACGTGGAGGTCTGTGCGATCCTCCATGGATTAGATTAGATTCAACTTTGTCATTGAACAGTCCAAGTTAAGTAAAACGAAATTCAGTTGGCATCTAACCAGAAGTGCAAATAGAAGAGGGCAGAAATATAGAAGTATTTACATGTATTAAATATATTGTATTTTACAGGTGGGATGTATAGATGTGCAATGAAAGCAAATGCCAGTACAAATGTCAATTCTAAATGCGCAAGAATACAAATTGAAGGTGCAAGTGCGAGTGAAGTGCAGAGATAGCAGCAATGAGGTTCCCGAGGTAGATGCATACATATAGCAACTGAAAACGTCCTTATCAGACTTTGCAAAGCAGTGTCAGAGTATAAGTGTAATGGATGTTTCAAGTGGTATGTATAGATGTGCAATGAAGGCAAATGCAAATACAAATGGCACATGGATGTGCCATCCTAGAGGAGCTGGACTACCTGTGCAACCTAAATGGGCTGCAAGTACCGCCTCATGCTAACAGTAATTACAAGGACACTAACAAAACACAAAACTAGAGCCATTTGTCTGTGGCCACCACCTGCAAAAACATTCCCTTTTTGGGGGTTGTCTTGCTCTTGCCTCTCTAGTGCACTTGTTGTCACTTTCATTTGCATTCATTAGTATAAGCGATCCACAATTGCTTATAATTTCTAACTGGACAGATTGATATCCTTGAAGTTTAACTGACTTGGTGTTATACTGTGATGATTACGTGTTCCCTTACTTTTTTTGAGCAGTGTATTTAAAACATCTCTGATTAAAAACATATTATTCACATTTGAACGATCAGGTACATGGTATAACAGGGCCTTTATGGAAAAACTGGCCTAGATAGTTTCAAGGATTTTTGTCGAATGCAACCACACAGGGTCATCCTGCACAATGAAATTCTTGTGACATCGCACACGCCAACTACATAGTGAGAGTTAAGAAGAAGAATATATAAGAAAAAATATAGCCAGAAAAAAATAAAAATAAAGCAACACTATGTATAACACTCTACACTAGCAGCAGTTTAAAAAGAGTACTGTGAACTAGCAGCAATCTGGGTAGTATTATTGAACATTATAGATATGGCAGGTATGGCAGTAATATACATACAGTGGATATAAAAAGTCTACACACCCCTGTTAAAATGCCAGGTTTTTGTGATGTAAAAGAATGAGACAAAGATAAATCATGTCAGAACTTTTTGCACTTTTAATGTGACCTATAATGTGAACAATTCAATTGAAAAACAAACTGAAATCTTCGAGGGAGAAAAATGAAAGATAAAAACCTTACAATAACCTGGTTGCATAAGTGTGCACACCCTCTTATAACTGCGGATGTGGCTGTGTTCAGAATTAACCAATCACATTCAAACTCATGTTAAATAGAAGTCATTACACACCCCTGTTAAAATGCCAGGTTCTTGTGATGTAAAAGAAAGAGACAAAGATAAATCATGTCAGAACTTTTTCCACCTTTAATGTGACCTATAACGTGAACAATTCAATTGAAAAACAAGCTGAAATCTTTGGGGGGGAAAAATAAAAAACTCACAATAACCTGGTTGCATAAGTGTGCACACTCTTAAACTAATACTTTGTTGAAGCACCTTTTGATTTTATTACAGCACTCAGTCTTTTTGGGTAGGAGTCTAATAGCATGGCACATATTGACGTGGCAATATTTGCCCACTCTTCCTTTACATCACAAAAACCTGGCATTTTAACAGGGGTGTGTAGACTTTTTATATCCACTGTATGCATGAACTGAATGCATTTAGCCCTCAAATCTCCACCTGAACCAATGTGTAGTGTGACTACCAGCAGGTACAGCTGCAGATATCGTGGGTGCGGCAAATTGTTGAAGTCAGTTTGAGCATTGTATTCCCTGCCGCTTGCGTTCCTTCGTGGGTCATACTGACGAAAGAGATATCCTATATTGAGTAACCAAGCTCGGATCGCTATGAAGATATCCATTTTGCCATCAGCACCCACTGATCTTAACATCTTCCCCTGGCTATGAGTGCATTCATAAGCGGAGGAAGAATGATACAAAATTATATTTTAACAAATATTGTCCTGTTCTTTTAGGCATAGGCCAAAATGTAGGTACACTTGTGCTCAGAAGTTTGCATACCCTTGGAGAATTGGTAATATATGTACCATTTGTAAAGAAAACATGAGTGAGCAGGCAAAACACGTCTTTTATTTCTTATGGGATTCACATTCAACTGTAGGTCATAACAGAAAAGCACAATCATAAAACAAAACATAGTAACAAAGAAAAAAATGAACTGACCCCTGTTCAAAATTCTGCCTACCCTTAGTTCTTAATATTTTGTATTGCCCCTTGTAGCATCAATGACAGCGTGCAGTCTTTTATAATAGTTGTCTATGAGGCCCCAATTTCTTGCAGGTGGTATTGCTGCCCATTCGTCTAGGCAAAATGCCTCCAGGTCATGCAAAGTCTTTGGTCGTCTTGCGTGAACCTCACGTATGAGATCTCCCCAGAGTGGCTTGATTATATTAATGTCAGGAGCCAAACAACTATGTGATAATAAATGGCTTCATATGATCACTATCATTAAATGAAAGACAGTTTTTTTGCATTTCAGTTTCTGCCAGGGTATGTAGACGTATGAGCACAACTGTATATCGAAATGAATGTCAGGGTTAGATTTAGGAACATGCCGCCAGGATATCTGTCTCCATAGGAACACGCTTCTCTTTGTCGTTTAAAATAATTTTAAAAATATATTTGTAGATTAGCATACAGTGGTTGAATTTTTAGGGTTAGGCCTATATTAATCAATGCATGCAGTCAAGGCCATGAAGTGTGTTGGAAATCAGCCGTTTCGTATAGTGGTTGTGGTAATGAATCACGTACCCGGTTTTTAATGGAGAGAGTAATTCAATAATTTATTGCAGCATTTGATAGTCTATTAGCTCATGATGTTACAGGCTCAATCTCTTCTCTTCTCACTGTAATGTTGGTAACAAGCTGATATATACATTGAAGGGCGTGTTTACCTAGCAAACATCAGGTTTCCAAGACAGTAACCCCCATGCCAAATGGTCAATGTAAACATTCCTGTGGTTATCAGAGCACAACCTACAGAGAGATAATCTAAACAGAGATGTTTCTGTTGTTCTCATTATCTAGACACATTCACTTCCAATGAAACGTACATTCATATTGTAATTATTAATGATCAGATTCCACAAGTGTTTAACACCATATATCCACAGCTAAGCAGGGAGTTGGACACCTTGCTTAAGGCAATTGAATAAATATAAATATATAAAAGGTTTTGTACTTTGTACCTTGTAGGTTATATTATTTTTTAGGATGTTTAACACAGTTAGCTGCTTTTGCCAATATTGCTTGTGCTATTGATGGTGCTGGCTGCTGCTATACCATTTTGAGGATTCTTTCTATCTCTACTTTTGGTACTGAATGGATCTTTCGGATCCGAATGAGCATGGGTCTGTTTTTCATTTTTGTTTACGGTACTTTTCAGAACTGACCTTTTTTTCTTTGTATTCATTCAGAATGGGTTGATTTTATTTTAAGGAAATCGAGTCAGGTGGGAAATAAATTGGTTTATTTCGGAACGGATCCAATTTTTGGGACACGTGAAGGCCTCTACTGCACACAGCAATGCTACAGGTTGCAGATTTTTTTTGTCAAATTCTATTTGTTTTGGTAACAATGAAAGCATAGCATGTTAACAGGACTCTGGAAGTGGACCCTCATTAAAGGACTCACACACTACTTCATAGAAATCCCGCCAAATAGACCCCCCAAAGTACTTTGAAAACCATAAACCATCAATGCCAGAAGCTTGACCCAAGGAGAGTTGCATAATAACCATGGACAGTTCCTGTAGAGTAATGTATGAGTCTAAAACAGCTCTCTGCTCAGGGCCTAGTTGAGGAAGTCCATGTAGTAACTGTTCAGCACACAAAGGATCACAGTCCTCCACCTTGTAGAGGGAGGAATAGAAAACTACAGAATGTAGGCACATCCTAACATCATCCGTGAGCCTGAATCAAGGCACCATTCACTGTTTCATGTAAAAAAGACAGCTCATAATTCTTATCCTGTAAGGTTACAACTAGCCCAGGTTCATTCTGAGTGAGCAACCTCAACTCAACAAATGTTTTGTTTTGTTCAAGGGCTCTAACAGCCCTTTTAACTTCAATATTAGCTTTAAATTGTTGACAAAAACTCATCTTTAGCCCTTCCTGACCTCCCACCATTATCTCGAAGATGTTCTCTTCTGTAGCCCTCCATTGTTTCCAAAACAACTAAACCTTTTTTTTCCCAAAACATTGTCATGCAATATGGAGGACTAAATATGCCATAATATGAAATAAATAAATAAATAATTAAATAATGACATAAATAAATTCTTACATTGTTAAATACTTAAATAAATAAATATATAAAGAAATACACATTGCTTTTGAGTTGTGTACACTTTGACATTTCATTTGGATGCTGTGAAGTCGTGCATCTTTCAAATGCAATGGGGCGGGACATAACCCATTTGATAGAGCTGTCCACATTGGACTGCATGTTTTATGCTTGGAACACTGTGATTGGACACTTGAGAGCAAACTATCAGATGAGATCTGTCAATCAAGTAGCACGAGTAGAACGAGTTTTAGTGTTGCCTTGTCCATTATTGATACAAAATTGGGCCACTTTGAAATCTATTTAACCAGATAATATACAGCTCCGGAAAAAATTAAGAGACCACTGCACCTTTTTCTTTCCTTTCCAAAAAAGTTGAAAAGGAAAGTTTTGAGTGAGGAACAGAAGCGTTCAATTTGCATTGGTCTCTTAATTTTAACCCTTCTGTTCCTCACTCAAAACCTTCCTTTTTGACTTTTTTGGAAAGGAAAGAAAAAGGTGCAGTTGTCTCTTAATTTTTTCCGGAGCTGTATATTGTTAGCATGTGGCCTGTTTTCAGTCACTTTCATCACGGCCATGTTTTCAGTGACTTTCATCCAAGGCAGCTTAATGGATGAGCAACAGGTATGCTTAAGCCTGCTGTATTAGGTTCGTATGCACCCCTTTTCTAATTGTGTAGCCTCCTAGAAACTACATATTTGAATGTGCTCAATACTGCAAATGTTTTCTTTCAATTCCCTAAACTAGCCTAATTTGTTTAAAAATAGAGCAAGATGTGCTTTGTGACTGAGAAAAACTGCCTTGCAATTTTTACTTAGAATTTTATATCAATCATATGTATCATGGCATAATATAGAGTAGGATCAAATTGACCTGTACTTAAAGTATTTCCATCCAAGTTTATGGTGCCTGCAAATTGTACCTAAAAGGTCATCAAGATGTGTATCTGTTAACCAGGCAATATCGCCAATACTAGCCAGATTCCTATGGGTTAATGCAGGTTGTTCAGCGATTGGAGTGTCAAGTTTCCAGTAACAGTGTTTTCAGTGCCCACGGACGCAATGGAATGGGAACACTTCAATCTTAATGAAAGTCCCACCCCTATATTGCATTTGAATTGCGCAAACAAACAAACAATAATTACATAATTAAATGTATAATTACATTATTAAATATATAAAAACGTATATACACATTGCATTTGCATTGTGCACACTTGTGTGTCGTCCAAATGTAATAGTCTTTTCATTTGGATGGTGTGAAAGTTGTGTGTCATCCAAATTCAATAGACATTTCATTTGGATGTTGTAAAACTGAGCGTCATCCAGATGCAATAGACATTACATTTGAATGGTGTGAACTTGTGCGTCGTCCAAATGCAATGGGGTGGGACATAACCCATTTGATTGAGCTGTCCTCATTGGACTGCAGTGTTTTATGCTTGGAACACTGTGATTGGACACTTGAGAGCAACCTATCAAATGTGAGCTGTCAATCAAGTAGCACACGAACAAGTTTCATTGTTGCCTAGTCCATAATTCATACAAAATAGGCCACTTTGAAATCTATTTAACCAGATAATATATATTGTTAGCATGTGGCATGTTTTCAGTCACAGCAAGCACATGATCAGGTGGAGGACTGGGTGTGTCTTGGTTGTGCTAGGCATGGTTGTGCTACATTGAGTTTTTGAATGGGTGTTAGAAGTAACATATTGTTATGAATGTTAAATCCGATTATAACAGGAAAGTGGGGAACGCAACTTCAGTTGTGTGTGTTTTGTCCAGCATGTGCGACCTGGCCCAACTCCTTCGGTTTAACACCTTGCATCTATGTATTTTGTCGGCAATTAAAAAACATTGCTACGGTGAAATCTGTATCTTTCTGGACGTTTTCAAATGGCTGTAAGACATAACATGTAAAGGCTTACGCCTACTGAGCTATAGAACGGTGCTGGCAGCCTGGCACAACCAAGACACACCCACTTCTCCGGTCCTCCACCTGATCATGCACTTGCCATGATGAAAGTAACTGAAAACAGGCAACATGCTAACAATATACAGCTCTGGAAAAAATTAAGAGACCACTGCACCTTTTTCTTTCCTTTCCAAAAAAGTTGAATAGGAAGGTTTTGAGTGAGGAACAGAAGGGTTAAAATTAAGAGACCACTGCAAACTGAACGCTTCTGTTCCTCACTCAAAACTTTCCATTTCAACTTTTTTGGAAAGGAAAGAAAAAGGTGCAGTGGTCTAAATTTTTTCCGGAGCTGTATATTCTCTGGTTAAATTGGCCCAATTTTGCGTCAATAATGGACAACTCGTTTGTGTGCTACTTGATTGACAGAACTCATCTGATAGTTTGCTCTCAAATGTCCAATTACAGTGTTTCAAGCATAAAACACCAGTCCAATGTGGACAGCTCTATCAAATGGGTGAGGTCCCGCCCCATTGCATTCAGACGACACACAACTTCACACCATCCAAATGAGATGTCTATTTCATTTGGACAATGCATAAGTCTACACAATGCAAATGCAATCTGTATTTATTTATTTATTTATTTATATATTTATTTAATATTATGGCACATTAAGTCCTCTATAATGCAACAACTTGACATTTAAATACCAATAAGAGGTTGACCTTTGTGAATATCAACAGTAACAATATGGTGATCTGAAAAACCCACAGTAGTAATATCAGACTTCACAATAATACCACAGTAGTGATCAGAGAAATGGCCTGTCTTACTTGCTGCACTGACCTATCATTAACTTTCAACCATGTATACTGACAAACCGATGCATTACAAACTTTCCAACCATTACAAAGCTAATTAATACACCAGACAGAAAACTAGCTGACTGCTGGTGAGGTTCCTCACTAGTGTGATCAACATTAAAATCCAGTGTACAGTTACAGACCCCTCCTAAAACCAGACACCCTTCTCGGTCACACTGTCTTAAGATTTCCTTTATTCGATCAAAAACAGCAATAGACTCTGTATCCTCATTCAGAGCATAGACAAAATACCCATAACATATACTGTAACCAATAAAACTGACCCTCAAAAATCTCTGTTGTAAATAACACCCGAGGAAAGCAAAACAGCCACACCTGCACTAAAATTAGTACCATGACTGAGTACATGTTGCCCCTCCCATCACATACCCCAGTGAACCTCATTAGCCTCAGTGCTATGTGTCTGTTGTAGAAAAACTACACTAAGCTTTCTCTATTCAAATATTTCTAATACCATGCCCTTTTATTCCTATTCCTTCGTCTTTAATTTGAAGAGAGCCAACCCTAAGCAGCTCCATATAGAAAAGGGAAAGGAAACACAGAAAAGCACACAGAGAAAAATACCCTGTTAGGCATGATAATCATGATTTTAATTTTCTTTTACCATGTTTCACAATACCTTAAGCTTTTGCGACAGCCACAGCAAATTTTCTTTAAGCAGAAACATTTTTCACAGCTCATCTAACCCCACAGAAGAATTCACAAACTTCTCTTTATCAAAAAAATGCCCAATTAAATGATTTCCCAAAAGTCTGATTCAGGAACCCGTTAACCTCATTCGGAGTGTAGTATGATTTGTCTGCTAATATGTCAACGAGAGTATCAGAAATGTCCAGGTCCTCCTCCTGATCCTTTTCAGCAGAGGCCACAGCTCCCTGAGCCCCCCGTCACAACCCTCACAACACCACCCACCTGTACCCCACCATTAGTACTGGGTATTTCCTGCACTGCAAAACTAGCATCTCCTGACCCCCCTCCAGGACCCCACTACTTGTAGTGGCTATCTCCACATTAGGCTTCAGAACCGCACCCCAGAACCACCCTTATCTCATACAACAATCTGTGTCTACTGGCCATCAGGTGATATCCTCCCCTCTGGTAGCTCTACAGTTTGCAGCTCTGTGCCCTCAGCACTAACAACCCCATCAGCAATAGGTTCTTGTGGGTGCTCTACCACTGTTGGTTTTCCTTTCCCTATATTAGCGGGCCGAGGCATCAAAAGAACTGCCATTGTCCCACCATCCACCATCCACAAGCATGCTGCTTTTGGCCAACATCGTAACCAGCTTAGACAGAGAAATAAGCAGTGTGACTGGAACAAACATTCCTTTCAGAAGCACATCATGCTCAACCAATTGACAAGGCGCTCTTCGTTAAGAAAAACCTCCACTGCCTTCATCCACGATGCATGAGAAACATTTTCATAACTTAACTTTTTCTCCTGCGATGACCAGAACCTCCAGTGACAGTAGCTATAGTAACACACCTGAAATACCATGCTAAAGACACAAAGACAGCGTCCCCAAATGGGTCGTCATCCCGACCAAATCAATGCGAGCCTAACAAGAACTGTACCTAATTCTACCACTGAAAATAACAAAATCATGCGTAAAAAGGGAAGAAATCCCAAGAAAACAAACACAGGCTGTCCAACCCCAAACAGATCACGAACTCACACACCGAAAAGAGAGAGAGAGAGTCATTAAGAAATGAAGATGGTAGGGAAGTGGTGAAAAAAGAAAAAAAAAGATAACAGGGAAACAAGTATAACACTACGCTTCAGAGAAATCAATTGATTGAGAGATAGATAATGAATAGAGAGGCAGAGAAACTTAGTTGTCTAGTCTTTTTTTTCAGTGAAAATAAAATGACTCACCTCTCCTGAGTCACCATGAGTTTACACATAGCACAACTACAGTGGGTTAGACATGATCTTGGTTGAGATGTCATGTCTGTCAGCCATATCCGATGTGTACAACCAAACAACTGTCCACCCCACCTGGTTCGATGGGGACTGATGTTTGGCGCTCTGGTGGACGTTTGTTTGGTTGTACACACCGGTTGTTGCTGAATATTCTTCTCAACTGATTCTCATAACCGAGTTAACACTCAAATCTCCTCTTGTTTCTGCAGAGGGGGTAAGAATGAACCCGAGCCAGAGCAACCTGTTCCCAGGAAGGTAGCTATACGGAGCTTGCCTTCTGCGGATGACATCGATCCGGATGTACTGGACAGCATGCACTCCCTGGGCTGCTTCCGAGACAAGAACAAACTGATGAAGGACTTGCTCTCAGAAGAGTGAGTAACCATGGAGGGATGGACAGGGTGGGGTGGAAAGATTGTAGGTGAGAAAGGTGAGGGAGAGGTGGAAGAACAAAAAATTAGAATTAGAACATGTAGGGAGAGGAGAAACAGTGGTTAGAAGTAATGTAATAACTAGAAGTGTGGTGTGGAGTTGAAAGTAGGAGAGAAAGGGAAGGAAGGAATTCTTGGGCGAGAAAGATGCCGTGATGGACACAAACCTAGAAAGAGTCAAAAGTGTGACAGAGATCGAGAAGAGCGAGAAGAAAACAAGTATGCACATTTACCACAGAGTAAAGGGGGTGACCATGAATGGGAAAATGGAAAGATGAGAGGAGGAGAGTGACAGGATGGTCAAAAGGGAGAATGCCTACATGAGCCACAGGCCTTGGGCTCTTAGGAAAGGCTTTGAACCTGTCACTTTCGATGTGGCAAGTCATACATCAACTTGCCTTTATCACATGGCAGTCTCAGCAGAGATGCTTAAAAGACTTTCAACGGTTGTATCCTACAGAACCAGCCTTGCCAGTATCGCAAACCCAAAATTACATTGTGTGTCGAGATAGGTAAGGTTGAATAGGAAGGTTGCAGTACGGTTTGTGAAGGTGGAGTTTTAATTCTGTGTGAATTCTAGTGTCATCCCTGCATGCAGTTTAAATGAAGTTACACTTACTAGCTTTATCACAGCGACTGGATATTTATGGTACTTGCAGATACCGATTCCATAGACTTCCAGTCATTAAGCTCACTCTAGTTTGCGCTGGACTTCTTTAGTTCTCTTTTCTTCATTATAGCAGCCATATTTAGCATTTAGTGTCATATGAGCATAGCTGGAAAGCAGAGCATTGCAATAGTCTAATCTTGAGGTAACAAAAGCGTGTATTAGTTTTTGCCAGGGGTGAAAATCTGATGTCAACTTTGGAGGGGACAATTACATAAAATTTTGTCAAAAGCAATTCTTGGGGGGGACATCAAAAATAGTGCTGTTACAGCAACTTCAACACTGGTTGATGTTGCTGTAGCTTGTAGCAAATGTCAGCTAACCGCTAGCTAACATAAAGTGTGACCTGTAATTCAATGCAGCGAAAATGAAGTTTGGTGACTGTTAGTAATGTGTTTCATTTTGTTTTGTTGAGTGGTAGAAGTAAATAAATGTCTAACATATCCTTTGTTTGAACTACTTACTGAAAGTCAGCCACCAATGACAGACTCCATCAGATTCCCACACACAAGCACTGTACCACTACCTGCATGTCACGATGTGCCACTGCTGAGGGCTGGGGGCAGTGGATCAATTGTGAGGCAAAGGGTCGCAATCTTTTGAAACTTAAAAACGCGCTATTTAGTGTCTATAATCAGTACAAGTGCTTTCATTGCTTCTTATTAATATTATTGAAATTAAATAGTTATGTTTACAGTGATATATTGGGGGGGATTCCCTATGGGGGGTTGTGTCCCCCGCATCTTCCCGATTTCTGCCTATGGCGGAAAGCCTTTTGCTATATGCCGGAAGTAGGGGTGTCACAATATCTGATTTTCACTACACAGTTATTGTGGCCAAAAGAATTCGCGATAATGATATTATCGCAATATCTATAGAAAATGCGGAAAAAAAAATAATAATGCTATCTGTCATCTCATCTTTAATTTTGTTTATTGTGTGTTTTGTCTCAATTTTGGCAAATGAATTACACTCAAAATACAAGTGTAGGGATGTGGAGTATGTAACCATAACTGTGCAAATTAAAAGCGTACAAAAAGAAAAATTTCACTTAGTGGATAGTGAAAAGGCAACCAGATGAACTGATAAACAAAAGGTCAACAAGGCCTAACACTGAGAAGTTTTTTGGAAAATTACACGGTCATTTTCACCAAGTGAATAGGCTACAAAAATGGCATGTCTTTGTGGGTCTCTCCTAGAAGTAATGATTTGGTAAATGGGTTAATTCAAATGCCAGTGTATAGGTCCAGCCTCGTAGTTTAAGCACATGCATGGTTTGTCTATAGGTGACATGAAAAAGCTATCAAAAAACCGAGAGGAGGTTTTGAAAAAATATGTCATTTTTGCCTAGTGAATACAATATTATATGCGTGTATTTTTAACATAATATTTTTTAACATGATATCAATATGTAGTTTTTTTTAAATCAGGGTTATCATCAATACCAGTATATCGCAACACCCCTAGCAGGAAGGCAGAAACACGACACTCACTGAATGAAAAAATAAGCTAGATCGTCAAGAATGGGCCAAGAAATACCGTAAGACTAATTTTTCAAAGGTATTATGCACAGATGAGATGAGTGAGCCATGTGGGCCATGGCTGGATCACTAATGGACACAGAGCGTCAGTTCGAGTCAGGCACAAGCAAGGTGGGGGTGGGGTGTGGGCAGCGAGCATCAAGCTAGTTGGACCTTTTCAGGTTGAAGATGGGCTGATAATCAATTCCCAAAACTACTGCCAGTTTCTGGAAGACATGTTCATCAAACAGTTGTACAAAAACAAGTCAGTAGCATTAAAAAGGACCATGATATTTATGCAGGACAATGCTCCATCACGTGTCCAGGTACTCCATTGCTTGGCAACCCAGAAAAGGTTGTTGAGAACTTCTAGGCCCTTCCCAAGTGATAGATTTACACGGAGGGTAAAAATACACATCTTTTAACTAGGGCTGGGCATGGTTAGTTGAATATTTGAATTGAATATATGACCACTGTCAATTTACACTGGAGCAGTAAGCACCATACCTCTTCAGGCCATTTCAATGCTACCGCTATACGCTCAAACACACTAAAATAAGAGTCAACCTCTGACTCTCTGAACACTGGTACCAAGGCGATCTGTCTGCTAAAATCAAAAGTAGTAGTAGACCCTGCTGGTGAGGATGGCTCACTAGCAGGCACTGCACGAGCAGAGGCTAACCTCGCTGTCTCTGCCTCCAGTTCCATCTTACGCAACTCTTGGTCAAGCCTACGCATCTCCAGTTCTTGATCAAGTCGACGTGTCTCCTGCTGTGCCTCGAGTCTGCGCCACTCCTGTTCTGCCTCGAGTTTACGCGACTCCTGTTCTGCATCGAGTTTGCGCATCTCCTGTTCGGCCTCAAATTCGAGTTTACGCATCTCCAACTGGAGAGTTTCTCGCCTGTGCTTTCTCTTCCGCCTCCATTGGAGCCGTGTCGAACGGACATCCCTTCGTGGCTGGAGCCTTGGCCTTACCCTCGTCCTCAGACATGGACGGGCTTACAGGAGCAGCAGCCATATCCCGTACAGGAGCAGCAGGCTCAGGCAATGGCAACACAAGCACTTGCTCCATCATCAAAACGTCTAACACAAGTTTTCTGACCTCCGCTTTAACTAAACTCTTCAGTATGATTAAAGAAAAATGGTCAGCCAAAGCCAGTAAATCCACTTTACGGCATCTATCAAACTGCTCCCACGTGGGGTTAGCCAAAAAGTCATCCAAATCAAAAGTAGCCATCGTAAGTCAGCAACACGAGCCAACAAATACCGAACACTACACCAGCCGATCACACAATCACAGCTGCACTGTTCAACACTGAACTAGACACTTAAACCAAGGTGCATGAGTGGCATGGGTATCAATGAGATATCCCGGACGAGCCCCGACATTATGTTACGAACCCTGTGGCTCTAGCAGTTTAGGGTGGATAGTACAGAGACCCGTAACATAAAACTCATGCAAATTAGTGTAGTGTAAATGACCAGTGAGAACAAACGACACAAACAACCAAAGCTACCGTCAAACATAAAACGTTTATTATAAACACATGGTAAAGGGGGTAGGGAAAAGGGGCTGAGCTGGACCTAAGAAATAAAATAATATAGTCAAAACACCCCTAAACTGAACTTGCCTGCCTCAAGAACCGCTTAGCTGACTACTAACCAATACAAAAATACAGTGGGTGGTCCGCTCAGTTCTAACTAGTGTTTTTAGACAAAGTTTTCCTACGGGTTGTGTATGCCCAAGGGTGACTTTATACAGGATACCTGCATGCGTAACAACAGGTGAGGTGAATAACATTGATAATCTCGTTATTATGGCACCTGTCAGTGTGTGGGATATATTAGGCAGCAAGTGAACATTCTGTCCTCAAAGTTGATGTGTTAGAAGCAGGAAAAATGGGCAAGCATAAAGATCTGAGCGACTTTGACAAGGGCTAAATTGTGATGGCTAGACGACTGGGTCAGAGCAGCTCCAAAACTGCAGCCCTTGTGGGGTGTTCCTGGTCTGCAGTGGTCAGTACCTATCACAAGTGGTCCAAGGAAGGAAAAGCGGTGAACCGGCATCAGGGTTATGGTCGGCCAAGGTTCATTGATGCATGTGGGGAGCGAAGGCTGGCCTGTGTGGTCCGATCCAACAGATGAGCTACTGTAGCTCAAATTGCTGAAAAAGTTCATGCTGGTACTGATAGAAAGGTGTCAGAACACACACTGCATCGCAGTTGGTTGCGTATGGGGCCAGTCAGGGTGCCCATGCTAACCCCTGTCTACTGTCGAAAGCGCCTACAATGGGCACATGGCCATCAGAACTGGACCACAAAGCAGTGGAAGAAGGTGGCCTGGTCTGATGAATCACATTTTCTTTTACATCACGTGGATGGCTGGGTGCGTGTGCGTTGCTGACCTGGAGAACACAGGGCACCAGGATGGACTATGGGAAGAAGGCAAGCCAGCGGAGGCAGTGTGATGCTTTGGGCAATGTTCTGCTGGGAAACCTTGGGTCCTGCTATTCATGAGGATGTTGCTTTGACATGTACCACCTACCTGAGCAATGTTGCAGACCATGTGCACCCTTTCATGGCACCAGTATTCCCTGATGGCATTGGCCTCTTTCAGCAGGATAATGCGTCCTGCCACAAAGCAAAAATGGTTCAGGAATGGTTTGAGGAACACAACAACGAGTTCAATGTGTTGACTTGGCCTCCAAATTCCCCAAATCTCAATCCAATCGTGCATCTGTGGGATGTGCTGGATAAACAGGTCTGATCCATGGAGGCCCCACCTTGCAACTTACAGGACTTAACGTCTTGGTGCCAGATACCACAGCACACCTTCAGAGATCTAGTGGAGTCCATGCCTCGGGGCTGGACTGTTTTGGCAGCAAAAGGGGGACCTACACAATATTAGGGAGGTGGTTATAATGTTATGGCTTATAGGTGTATGTGTTTCATTTTTGTCTCTCAAAAAATATTTTTTTGTTGTTGAAATAAATAGTTCTGTACATTATTCTTTACAGATATGTTGATATAGCTTCACATTTAAAAAACTCTATGATGTTTCTGAGTCGTTTTTACGGCATGCGTTTCTTCACGTGTTTTTGTTTACAATCGTCAGAGCCATAGTGGTGTGGTGGCCCAGTCACTATATAAATGTAGTCTACTGTTAGCAGTTGGATGAATGTGAAATCAAATAGCTATGCAAAATAGTTAAGCAAATAGTTTACATCTGGCTAGCTTAGCTAATTAGCTTCTCTAGACTTCTGCATCCAGTAAACTCAGTGTTATGTGTTGATAAATTTTGGCTTCTAGTTCCGTAGCTGAATTTTGCGAGTGTACAACACAGCTTCTTCCAAATGTTCGCTTGCCCTTTTCAGTAACACTTTACTTGAAGTGTAGTGTCATAACATGGTCATAACTCTGTCATAACTATGTCATAATGTGTCATGTCAGCTGACATAACATGTCATATCCTGTCATAACATGGTCACAACACTGTGATGACACATTTTGAAATACGACATATATTGTGTTTTTTTATGACTGGTTATCACACCTACGCAAGTCTGTCAAAACATAACAAACCATTCTGTAACACCAGGCTTCTTATAAACAGTATTTCTATACTACATTACATTATAAATGCTATATATAACTATAATTATGCATGATGTGATGTCAGATATTTACCTTCCCCAATGCAACATTTCTCATGACTAGGATGCCAGCAGTAGATTTCAGGAGCAGGACATGACATCCTCTTTGAGACTAATAACCAACATAAGGGCATCTATTCTAGTCCAGGGCATCTGGTTCCAATGATTATGGTAATAATGCTTCTTTTGTATTGTCATAAACTGTATTTTGTCAGTTCAAGTGACACAGAATGGTCATAATGCTACAATGACATTTTCATAAGCTGTATTTTATCGGTTTAAGTAAAGTGACAAAGGATGGTCATAATGCTATCATGACATTTTTATAAACTTTATTTTGTCAGTTCAAGTAAACTGACAACCTTTAGTTATATATTCAAAAGAAAATGACAGGAGGGTCATGGCACATGACTTTCTATAGTATATAAAATCTACACTAACATCAATTGCATCACTAGCATGGTCTCCTTTTGTCTAAAGTTAAGGTAATGTGTGTGTGTATACACACACATTACCTGTATACATACACACACACACACACACACACACACACACACACACACACTACCGTTCAAAAGTTAGGAGTCACTTAGAAATGTCCTTATTTTCTTAATAAAGTGGCCAGAAACAAAGAACTTTCTTCTGAAACTCGTCAGTCTATTCTTGTTCTGAGAAATGAAGGCTATTCCATGTGGGAAATTGCCAAGAAACTGATGATCTCATACAATGCTGTTTACTACTCCCTTCACAGAACAGGGAAAATTGTCTCTAACCAGAATAGAAAGAGGAGTGGGACAACTGAGCAAGACGACAAAATACAATAGTGTCAAGTTTGAAAAACAGAAGCCTCACAGGTCCTCAACTGGCAGCTTCAGTTCATAGCATAGTACCTGCAAAACACAGGTCTCAACATCAACAGTAAAGAGGTGACTCCGGGATGCTGGCCTTCTAGGCAGAGTTGCAAAAAAAAGCCATATCTCAGACTGGCCAATAAAAAGAAACGATTTAGATGGGCAAAGGAACACAGACACTAGACAAAAAGTATTATTGACAAAAAAATCTGTGTTTGAGGTGTTCGGATCACAATTAACATTCATGAGACACAGACCAAATGAAATGATGCTGGACAAGTGCTTGATGCCATCTGTCAAGCATGGTGGAGGCAATGGGATAGTCTGGGAGTGCTTTGGTGGTGGTAAATTGGGAGATTTATACAAGGTAAAAGGGATCTTGAAGAAAGAAGGCTATCACTCCATTTTGCAATGCCATGGCATACCCTGTGGATGGCACTTGATTGGAAAAAATGTCCTCCTAGAACAGGACAAAGACCAAAACCACAGTGCCAAACTATGCAAGAACTGTTTAGGGAAGAAGCAGTCAGCTGGTTTTCTGTCTATAATGGAGTGGCCAGCACAGTCACCAGATCTCAACCCTATTGCACTGTTGTGGAAGCAGAATGACCTGATGGTACATAAGAAATGCCCATCAAGCCAATCCAACCTGTAAGAGATGCTGCAGGAAGTATGGGGTGAAATCTCTTCAGATTACCTCAACAATTTGACAACTTGAATGCCAAATGTCAGGAAGGCTGAAAAAGCTGTAAATGAAGGATTCTTTGACGAAAGCAAAGTTTAAAGGACAATTATTATTTTAACTAAAATTCATCCTAAAATTCATCAACTAAAAACATTCCCGATAGCTGACGAAGTCAGGGAAGGATTGATCGAATGCGTTAATGACGAAAATCCTCCCCCAGGGCAGACCTATGAACACATAGGCCACCCCAGGAAAAGAAAGGATGTTGAGCTCAAGCGAAAGGGAAACGTATCCGCTCCACATAAAGCACAACAATAACTCACGCACCACACATCACGAGATGAGGGGCATGAGAATACAGACACACAAAAATACAGACAGCCCCAAGGAGGAGGCGTACCCGAGCCAAGTGTGTTGGCGGGCAATGACAATAACCCTGAGCCAAGCAGGCTACTGAATTCTGTAGCGTCAGAGCAGAGATAGAATAAAGGCAAAGCATGAGACTCCATAGAACAGTTCAGAGGTCTCGAGCAGCTGCGCCGAGATCCGAATGAACAAAGGATGCGGGAGAAACGTCCAGTAAATAGAAACGGATAAATGCCGAAAGCGACAACCACGACGCCGCAGCGCAGATGTCATCTACTCTGATCCTGTGGAAAAGGGCAGAGGAGGCTGCAACACCACGCATGGAGTGTGCACGGAGACCCTCCGGAACGACAGAACCAGACGTCTCGTAGGCCAAAGTGATGCAGTCACAAAGCCAGTGGGAGAGACACTACTTAGAAAGCGAATGACCCACCCGGGAATCTGAATAACAGATAAACAGCTGGGGAGTCAGTCTGATAGACCTGGTGCGCTCTACCTACGCCAGAGCTCGTGCCGGGCACAGACAGCAGCTTAAGAGAACACTGTTGTAAGGGCTCGAATGGGGGTTCAGAGAGGGCGCCCAGCCCCTTAGCAAGGTCCCACTGTGGAGCGCCCAGCCTGGCCACCGGGCGCAGACGGCGCGTATCCAAAAGGAAACGGCGGAGGAGAGGGTGGCTGAAAACAGTGTTTCCAGCAAAACCCTCATGGCACGCAGAGATGGCTGCCGCATATCCACGGATAGTCAAGGGCGACCTATCCATATCAAAGAGATACTGCAGAAATGACAGCGACGGAGGGTGTAGAATCGAGTCCTCCACTTGGGACAGTGCGTCCTGCCTGGACAGAACCACCCACGGGCGGTCTGCCAGCAACTGGATCATCTCCGTATACCAGATGGCCGTGGGACGATCAGGTGCCTGAAGCCCTTCTGCTTTGATCCGAGCTAGCAGACGTGCTATTCAGCGCTGCAGGGGAAATGCGTAAAAGAGACCCCAAGGCCAGGGGTGGTGTGCAAACGCGTCCACCCCCAGAGGGGGGCGATCTGTCTGAGACAGGGAGAACCACAGACGGCAGTGTGCATTCTGTCTGGATGCAAATAAGTCCACCTGGGCTTCCCTAAACTTCTGCCAGATGAGGGAGATGATGTCCGGGTGGAGGCGCCACTTGTCGTGATGAAGGCCACCCCGAGACATCAGGTCTGCGCCCACATTCAGACGGCCCGGAATGTGAGTCGCCGCTAGGGAGCGAAGGTGGGCATGTGCCCATAGCCAAAGATGAATCGCCAACCGGTGGAGAGCAGGAGACCTGATTCCCCCCTGGCGATTGATGTAAGCAACCGTGGCCCGATTGTCTGAGCGAATCAAGACATTACGGTCCCTGACCAGGTCCGAGAAGTGCGTCAGCATCCACTAAGACCGTGTCTAGTTCCTGCAGGTTAAGGGCCGGGCGGCCAAACACCTCCGACAGCCTGACCCTGACACACACCGCCCCATCCGTGGAGAGAGGCGTCCGTGAAAACCTGAATGCACTCTGACACCCTGCCCAGGGGTGTGCCCTGAGAGAGCACCACGGGGTCTCTCCAATGTTCCAGGTCCTCTTGCAGGTGTGCTGGCAGAGACAAGATCCGGTTCCGATGGCACACGGGGTCGACCCGTTGGCGAGCGAACCAGGTCTGTAAGCTGTGCATGTGCAGTAGGCCCAGAGGGACCACTGCGTGTGCTGCCGCCATGCCCAACAGGGACATGACAGCCCGAACCGAACGTCTGCAGGGCGGAAGGCACAGGTTGAGGGCAGAGAGCAGATCGAGGACCTTGGAGATCGCACCTTTGCTCAACAGTTCTGTAATCTCCGACAGGAGAGCAGACGCTCCGTCGGGCGATGACATCATCGTCTCCAGATCAGGGACTCAGTGAGAACAGGTAGTGAGACAGAGGCAAGAGCTGAAGACGTTACCTGGCGTTTGAGCCTGCCATAGCGAGCAGATTGAGAAGCCACAACGGTTATGTCTATAACCTCCTGTGAAATTTTAGAATGCTCGGTAGCCCGCGAATGGCGGGAAAGAGAGGAGCCCGGCATTTGCATATGCGGACGTTTTGCCGAAGGCGAATGAATGTCGCCAAGGCAACGCCGGGGTGCACTCCTAGAGCGAGTACACTCGAGACCGGCCGGCAGCAGAGCGAGAGACATATCAGAACCCACTAGCCGGCGTTTAAGTCTATGGGAGATGGCGGTTTGAGAAGTTACAGTGGTTATGGCTATAACGTCCTGCAAAATCTTAGAGCGCTTGGTAACCCACGAATGGCGGAGAAGAGAGGAGCCCAGCATTTGCATACGCGGACATTTCGCCAAAGGCGAATGAACGCCGCTATGGCAACGCCGGGCTGCACTCTAGAGCGAGTACACTCGAGACTGGCCGGCAGCGGAGTGAGAGACGTATCTGAATCCACTAGCCGGCGCTTAAGTCTATGGGAGATGGCGGGTAGGGAGGATACAGTAGTTATACCTATAACTCCCTGAGAAAACTCACTACCCTGAACATTGCTAACATAGCTCTTACCATTACACTGAAAAAGGAAGGGAATAGAGCGTGTACAAGCGAAAACATTAGAAAACCTGCAGGCTGCAGGGTGGAAATGAGGGAGAAGCCGCGCCACTGCTCATATCCAACGGGGAGACATAGAGAGCGCTCACTGAGTTTCTAATAGCCACCAATGGAGGCAAACTAGGGCATGCAAAAGGTACAAGTGGTTTAACACACTCAGACACCGCCTGAGCATGCACAAAAGCACAACTTACACCAAAGCACCGTTTAACTTTTTTATTGAAAGAAAAAGTTTGTAGGGCCGAATCTGCGACACCGTCAGACTCGGGCTGTACCTTGTGGAGGGAGGGAGACCCGGGGGCCGTGAGGGCGACGTCGCCACTCACAGCCTGCTCCACGCCTAGTCAGGATGGCCTGGGCTTCCTAGACGGCCACGGAGTATCCAGTCTGGGGCGGGTTGTCTGCATTGCGTGCGAGGAGCAGCATGAGCCACGGCAGCTGGAGGAGGAGGAGCCGGAGCAGCAGAAGAAGTGGCAGCAGAGGCTAAGCGGTTTTGTTTACAAGTGGAAGCTGTAAAGTCACAAGCTGTGGTCACGCGCTGGGGAGGGGAGGGTCATAAAACTCTGTATACCAGAGATGTTGTACTCTGCCGGAGAGGGGAGATCAGCATCTACCGCAGCACATATGAAAAGGGGGAACCGTTCTAAGGTTCTAAGTACATTCAAGGGGTACTTTACATTTATGATCAATGCATTCATATACCTTGCTCTCTTGTAGATTTTTCCTCCTCTTTCATGTCCTTTTTCTGGTTGTGCTTATTTCTTTCTCTCTCTCTCTCTCCCTCTTTAATGTCCTGGTTCTGTTGCTTTCTCTCTCTCCTTTAATGCTGATTCTGTTAATTTTCTCTCTCCCTCTTTAATGTCCTTGTTCTGGTTGTGCTTATTTATATCTCTTTCTCACTCCCCCTCTTTAATGTTCTGGTTCTGTTCATTTTCTCTCTCCCTCTTTAATGTCCTGGTTCTGTTTTTCTCTCTCTCTTTCCCTCTTCAATGTCTTGTCTCTGGTTGTGTTTATTTCTCTCTCTCCCTCTTTAATGTCTTATCTCTGGTTGTTTATTTCTCCCTCTCCCTGTTTAATGTCTTGTCTCTGGTGGTGTCCATTCGTGATGATGGTCCATAGTGCTTTCTTCATGGCCTGCCAATGTCAAATCATCTTCAGGAATAGCTGCAGCCGCTAGGCTATTCACATTAATAGTACTAGCTGCAGCCACTAAACTACTACTATTGTTAAAATTGTTGGCAGAAGAAAGAAAAGTGGTCACCTTTGGGAGGGTGGTAATAAAAGTTTTGTTTTCCTCCTTCCGTCTTTTTGCTGCACCGCTAACATATAATCGTTTCATAATTTCCCAAGTTTCCTATCTGTCTCTCTTACTGTAGGCTAGCTGATTAAGCTACCTAACGTATTTCGCGCTGCTGGGCTGAGAAACAATATGGGACAAACCATTTAATTAAGATAGGGTGGTTCGGGTTCGTCTCGCACATGAATAATGTAATGGAAGGCAGGACATAATTTGTTTACATGTTTGGGAGAAACATAAATATGAAAAATAACATACTGTACTATATTTAATATTTTTATAAATTTTATTTAGAATTTTCACCGGGGCCCCAGGCATTCTGGGGCCCTAGGCGGCTGCCTACTTTGCCTAATGGTAGCGCCACCTCTGGGCAGCCCTCTCGAGCATGCCTGCAAACTCCACGGAGGGACGGAGGGAAGCGGCAGAGGAGAAATCGTCCTCCCGGGAGAGAGGGATGAGCAGGAGAACCGCCACCACACCCCATGTGGAGCGGGTCCTTCTGTGTCAGAGGAGTTGGGCCCTGCGTAGGACCTTCCTCCTCGTCCTCAGACATCTTATTGGAGTCGTCGTCTCCACTGGAGTCCAGCACGGAGATGTCGATTTCCTCCTCAAAGAAGTTTGCCCTCTCTACACGTGTAGAGTGGGACAAAGTGGCGCACGAGGAGCAAGCCGGGGGGTCGGTAAGACCCTTGCGAGCGTGGGCCGGTCCCAGGCAGGAAACACATGACCTGTGCAAGTCCTGTTCCGGCACCAAGTTAGCGCAACAGCAGGCAGCAGCTAAAAATTTCTTCATGGCGGAGACGTCAGACTGAAGAATGCCGACGACAAAAATTCTCAGGCTGAAGAGAGGAATCAGTAGTAACTCAGCAAGCGCTTGCTGAATAAAAAGAGAGGGTGTTCTCTGGGCTCACGGGTCCTATATAGGGGCAGGCGTGCCCTGATTGGCTGTCACATCTTGCATAATAAGTTTTCAGTACAGCCGCTAACGCAGCAAGGGTAAACCACTAGGAGCTAAAGCCCCTCTAGGGGGCGGAGCTCCACGACATATAACTGAAAAAAAATTTTATTGACTGGACAATTGCAATGGGCAATACAAATTGACATAGGCTACAGGTCTATACAAACTCAGAGCTTGTGATTGGTCAATATACCTGTCTTTTGATTGCAGGCTGAAATGAAATTGAGTTAACCCTAAAATACCTGGAAAAGGTTTACTTTGTTTAGGACTGGACAATAAAACAGCTTTGAATATAACCCAACTGCTTTTCTTCCCACAAATGCTAGAGTTTTCTGGTTCTATAAAGGGGTGCACGTTTTCATTTTTACCCTAGCATTCACAAACCTGAATAAAATTGTACCCTACACATTTGACTAACGTAAAACACTGATAATCAGAAACAAAAAAGAGGCAGACTGGGAAACACTGTGCTAGGCCTAGTGCATTCTTACTAAAAAGAAAGTTAGTAAAACCATATAGGGTTAGTTAGTAAAACCATATTTGTCCTCTAAATGGAATCTTGTTTAAATAGCTCTTTGCAGAGGGTTCAGTATAGGCTTCTTCAAAAAAAATACCTGTATATGGTTCTAACTGGAACACTATATAAAGTTTTATACCAAGAACCATTTTATAATCTAAATTAACTTCTGCCTTAACTTCACTTAGATCAGGAGCATGGTCATTGCACTGTACCCACTTGAACCAAATGTTTTGAAATCACCCAGTTTTTCTTACTAAGTAGGCCATGCTCCCTGTTTCACATAAAAAAGGAAGCCTACATTATATAAAATGTATATAATTATATAAAAATAGGAATTATATTATATTAATGTTATTATATATCATATTTTTTTTTAAATTAAAAGTATATTAATTGTTATTTAAAAAACTACATCAAATTTCATATCCGGAAATCTAGAACCGTGAAAGTTGTTCACTGTTTGGCTGATTGATCCTGGGTTATTGATGGGCACAGACCAGATTTTGCAAACAAAGCTGTCTGAATTTTGGCCACGTAGGGTTCATGTTAGCTATTTATCACAGGAGAAGCATCATTACTATAATCATACAAACTAGATAGGCCTATCACCTAGCCGTACATGGCCTTAAGTTTGTCATTAGTCACATAGAGGATGTCTTATGTTGATCATTGTTCACAAAGAGGATGTCATGCCCTGCTCCTAAAGTCTACTAGTGCTGGCATCCTATTCATGAGAAACAAAGCACTGGGGAAGGTGACAAACTACAGTTTATGAAAATGTCATGATAACATTATGACCATCCTGTGTCACTTTACTTGAACGGACAAAATACAGTTTATGACATTACAAAAGACGCATTATGACCATAATCATTGGAAGCAAATAAGCCTATCACCTAGCTGTACATGCCCTTATGTTGGTCAGTAATCACAAAGAGTATGTCATGTCCTGCTCCAGAAATCTACTGCTGGCATCCTAGTCATGAGAAAAGTTGCACTGGGGAAGGTAAATATCTGGCATCACTTCATGCATAATTATATTGATCTATAGCATTTATGATGAAATGTAATATAAAAGTACTGTTTATTAGAAGACTGGTGTTACAGAATGGTTTGTTATGGTTTAATAGACTTGCATAGGTGTCATAACCAGTCATAAAAAAATGCAATATATTTCATAATATTTCAAAATATGTGTCATTACAGTGTCGTGACCATGTTATGACAGAGTTATGACCATGTTATGACACTACATTTCAAGTAAAGTGTTACCCTCTTTTCTCACACAAACGGCCGTTGAGCCAACTTCAGATTAGAACGACACCCACTCCTTCATGTGTTATGTAGTGGCGCCCACATTGTATCGATAGTTATAATAATAACAAATACTATTCCGACAATAAAGTAATGTCTAATGCACATCCCTACTTTGAAGAACATCTGGGAGGCTGCGGTGGCTGCTTCAGCTAAAATTGTTAGTAAACAGAGTCTATGGATGGGAGGCTGTGAAAAGAAGGGTGAAAGTCATTGAAAACAACCCTTACAAAAAAATAGTATACTCAAAGTATATTTTTGTAAGTATACTTCAGTATACAAAGTACTCTATTTAGAAGGTACTTATTTTTGCACTAAGTAGACTAAATTGGCCTACATTTTAGTTTATTTAGTACACTTTAAAGTTCATTTAAAGTACACTTTTGAATACTTTAAAGTATCTGTGTGATGCACTTTCAATTTATGAAGTAGACTTCTTGAAGTACTTAAAAGTATACTTTTGAATGCTGCAAAGTATCTGTGTAATGCACTTTCAATTTATGAAGTAGACTTCTTGAAGTACTGAAAAGTATACTTTTGAATAATTTGAAGTGTACTTTTAACTACTTCAAGAAGTTTACTTTTAAAATATCTCTGCAATACACTTCACATTTACTAAGATTTACTAAAATAAGGTCAACTGTCTGGTATGAATTCCACTTTAAAAGAAATATACTAGTCTCCAAGTGTATTTAACATCTTTAAAATAAAGGAATTACTTATGAATTTAATTGTATAGCCAATGGCAGAAACTCAAATTACCAAAAGAAATCTGAGACGCAAGACACAAATTTTGTGTCTGGACCCTACGTTTGTGGTTATGTGCACCTGGACTCAGTTTTCGTTTATAATCATTCACACCTGTTTGTGTCTTATGTATGTATATTAGGGCAGCCCTTAGTGGCATGTACAATTAATTCTTAGAATTTGAAATATGGCACCCTTGCATTTAATAGATTTTGATATAAAAGTAATATTTAAAAAAGGTTGTGGAGATTCAATGAGTTTTAGAGATTGCTACCTGTCAGGCTTTTACGGAAAAACGAGGAGCAGGAGACGAGGAGCTTCGTAAAAAGTATTTCCTTTTAATAAAAGCACAGACGTATGCTCACGAAAGTGAGACAATAACACAAAGACTAGGGGAGCAGAGGGAACATATATACAGGGGGGAATGACTGTAAATGAGGACCAGGTGCGCTAAACAAGACAACAGGTGAGATGAATTGATGAGATGGGCGGTGGTGTCAGAAGGCCGGTGACGTCGACCGCTGGAGCCTGTCTGCTGCAGGGGGAGGAGAGGCAGAGGGCGCAGTCGTCACAGTACCCCCCCGACGACCCGGGGGGCGCGGAGCAGGGCGATCCAGACGACGGCGATGGAAGTCGCACAGGAAGGCGCGAGCCAGGACGTCCTTCACCGGGACCTAGCTCCGCTCCTCCGGGCCGTACCCCTCCCACTCCACGAGGTACTGGAGGCCCCCCGCCCGGCGCCTCGAGTCAATGATGGAGCGGACGGAGTACGCCGGGGCCCCCTCGATGTCCAGAGGGGGAGGAGGAACCTCCCACCCCTCACACCCCTGAAGGGGACTAGCCACCACCGGCCTGAGGAGAGACACATGAAACGAGGGGTTAATACAGTAGTCAGGGGGAAGGCGTAACCGATATGTTACCTCGTTGACTCTCCTCAGGACTTTAAAGGGCCCCACAAACCGCGGGCTCAGCTTCCGGCAGGGCAGGCGGAGGGGCAGGTCCCTGGTCGAGAGCCAGACCCGGTCGCCCGGATGATACACCAGGGCCTCCCTGCGGTGGCGGTCCGCGAAGGTCTTCTGGCGGCGGACAGCGAGCCGGAGGCGAGTCTGCACAGCCTCCCATGTGCCCACCGCCCGCCGGAACCAGTCGTCCACCGCAGGGCTACCGGTCTGGCTCGGGGTCCAGGGTGCCAGGACCGGCTGGTAACCCAGAACGCACTGGAACGGCGACATCCCCGTGGAGGAGTGGTGAAGGGAGTTCAGGGCATATTCCGCCCATGGCAGGAACTCCGCCCACTCCCCCAGCCGGTCCTGGCAATACGACCGAAGGAACCTGCCCACTTCCTGGCTGACACGTTCCACCTGCCCGTTGGACTGAGGATGGTAGCCCGAGGTCAGGCTGACCGAGACCCCCAGGTGCTGCATAAATGCTTTCCAAACCCTGGACGTGAACTGGGGACCCCGGTCAGACAATGTCCTCAGGCACCCCATAGTGCCGGAAGACGTGTGAGAAGAGAGCCTCCGCGGTCTGTAGGGCAGTGGGAAGGCCGGGCAGAGGCAAGAGGCGGCAGGACTTCGAAAACCGGTCCACAACGACCAGGATGGTGGTATTATGGCTCTGTGAGGGGGGAAGATCGGTCAGGAAATCTATAGAAAGGTGGGACCATGGTCGTTGCGGAATGGGTAAGGGGTGCAACTTACCCATTGGCAGGTGTCGGGGTGCCTTACTCTGGGCGCACACCGAGCAGGAAGAGACGTACACCCTCACGTCCTTAGCTAAGTCGGGACACGAGTACTTACCGGCCAGGGCACGCACCGTCGGCCCAATACCAGGATGACCGGAGGAGGGAGATGTATGGGCCCAGTAGATGAGCCGGTCACGGACAGACGCCGGCACATACGTGCGACCCTCAGGGCACGTGGGCGGAGAGGGCTCATCACGCTGCGCTCGACCGATGTCCCTGTCCAATTCCCACACCACCGGCGCCACGATGCACGACGTCGGCGGCACGGGAGTCTCATCCACCGGCCTCTCCTCCATGTCATGCTGACGGGATAGCGCGTCGGCCCTGACGTTCTTGCTCCCCAGCCTGTATGTAAGAGTGAAAACAAACCGGGTGAAGAACATAGCCTACCTAGCCTGGCGAGGGGTCAGCCTCTTCGCTGCCCGCATGTACTCCAGGTTGCGGTGGTCCGTCCAGACGAGGAAAGGGTGTTTGGCCCCCTCTAACCAGTGCCGCCACACCGACAGGGCTCTAACCACGGCCAACAGCTCGCGATCACCCACATCGTAATTCCGCTCCGCCGCACTGGGCTTCTGCGAGAAGAAGGCACAGGGACGGAGGGTGTTACGACTCCCCGTCTGTTGGGAGAGGATGGCACCGAGACCACAGTCGGACACGTCCACCTCCACGATGAACTGGAGCAACGGGTCGGGATAGGCCAGGACCGGAGCGGTGGTGAAATGATGTTTCAGTTCCACAAACGCCCGCTCTGCCTCCACGGTCCATCGCAACCGGGTCGCCCCCCCCCTTCAAAAGGGAGGTGATCGGAGCCGCGACCTGGCTAAAGCCCCGGATAAACCACCGGTAGTAATTCGAGAAGCCTAAGAATCATTGAACTCCCTTAACTGTGGTCGGGGTCGGCCAATTACGCACGGCGTCAATGTGATGCTCCTCCATAGCCACACCTGTGCGGGAAAAGCGATACCCCAGGAAGGACACAGACGACTGGAAGAACAGACACTTCTCGGCCTTCACGTATAGGTCATGCTCCAGCAGTCTTACAAGTACCCTGCGCACCAACGGGAAATGCTCAGCGCGGGTATCTGTGTATATCAAGATGTCATCGATATACACCACCACGCCTTCGCATAACATGTCCCTGAACACATCGTTGATGAAGGATTGAAAGACTGATGGGGCATTCATCAAACCGTACGGCATCACTAAATACTCATAGTGGCCGGAGGTGGTGCTGAAAGCTGTCTTCCACTTGTCCCCCTCCCGGATACGCACCAGGTTATAGGCACTCCTGAGGTCCAATTTCGTGAAAAAGCGGGCTCCGTGCATCTTCTCGACCACCACAGAGATCAGAGGAAGAGGGTAGCTGAACGGGATGGTGATTTTGTTCAGCGCCCTGTAATCAATGCACGGGCGCAAACCACCGTCCTTTTTCACAAAAGAAACTCGAGGAAACCTGTGACTTGGAGGGCCTAATGTATCCCTGTCCCAGAGCCTCCTCAACATACGCGGTCATCGCCGCCGTCTCGGTGCGGGACAGTGGATACACGCAACGCTTAGGGAGAGCGGCTCCGTCAATGAGGTTTATTGCGCAATCCCCCGGTCTGTGAGGTGGCAATACAGTGGCCTTAGCCTTGGAAAAAAACGCGGCCAAGTCCCGGTATTCGGGGGGAATTGATACGGCGGGAGCACTGTCTGGACTTTCCACCGTGGTCGAGCCCACGGAACCAACCAAACACCTACCTTGACATTTCCGCGACCACCCCGAAAGACCCTGACTAGACCAGGAAATGACGGGGTCATGGAGGGACAACCAGGGAAAACCCAACACGACAGGGAACGTGGAAGAGTCGATGACGTGGAAGGAGAGGGTTTCACTGTGCCGACCGCTGGTGACCATGAGGAGGGGGACAGTACACTCTGTGACCAACCCCAACCCTAGCGGTCGGTTGTCCAACGCTCTCACGGGTAGGGGGGTGGCAAGGACCTGAAGGGGAATGTGCAAGCGTAAAGCGAAGGACTTATCAATGAAATTCCCAGCCGCGCCCGAGTCTACCAGCGCCTTACACTGGGAAAGCAACGGAAAACCAGGGAACTCGACAGGAACGGTGCATAGGGAGAGAGAGGAGGCAAGGGGTGAATTGGCATGAGCTACCGGGGGTGATGTGAAAGTGCCGTGCCTGTCGCCTCTCGTCTCGGGGAAGGAGGAGTAGTATGGTGCAGCGGAACGTCACTTTTTTGAGGCACATCACACCTATCCTCCCCGACCTCTGCCCGGGAGTGCAGCCGCCCCCAGGTCCATGGGGACGGCGGTGTCCAGTTGTTGGGGTGGAACGGGCGGGCCTCTTCCGGTATGTCCTCGAGCAGCCAGCAGATTGTTGAGATGGATAGACAGGTCCACCAGCTGGTTGAAGGAGAGGGCCGCGTCTCGACATGACAACTCACTCCGGACGTCCTCGCGAAGGCTGCACCGGTAGTGGTCGATGAGAGCCCGTTCGTTCCACCCAGACCCCGCTGCCAGGGTCCTGAACTCCAGTGCGAACTCCTGTGCTGACCTCGTCCCCTGCCGCAGATGGAAAAGCCGTTCACCTGCCTCTCTCCCTTCGTGTGGATGTTCGAACACGGCTCGGAAGCGGCGGATGAACTCGGCGTAGTTGCTCTGGGTGGCACCCTCGGTGGCCCACTCCAGGGCTTTCCCAGACAGGCAGGAGACGAGTGAGGAGATCTTCTGGGCGTCGGTCGGCGCAGGATGGATTGCCTGGTGCGTGATGTCGACTTGTAGTAAGAAACCCTGGCAGCGGTCCGCCGTCCCGTCATAATCCCGGGGGAGCGGGATGTGCATCGCCCCCACGCCGGGAGGCGCAGCCTGGGGTGGCAGCGGCACGGCCGGAGTTGCGGGGTTCTGCTGGCTCAGCTCTAGGCGCTGCACTGCTTTAAGGACGCTGTCCATCGCAGCACCTAGGCTGGCCAGCATCGACGAATGTTCCTTCACTAGGTCCGCAACACCGGCCTCATTCTCGGCTCCTCTGTGCTCCATAGACTTCAGAGGGTGTTATTCTGTCAGGCTTTTACGGAAAAACGAGGAGCAGGAGACGAGGAGCTTCGTAAAAAGTCTTTCCTTTTAATAAAATCACAGACGTATGCTCACGAAAGTGAGACAATAACACACAAAGACTAGGGGTGCAGGGGGAACATATATACTGGGGGGAATGACTGTAAATGAGGACCAGGTGCGCTAAACAAGACAACAGGTGAGATGAATTGATGAGATGGGCGGTGGTGTCAGAAGGCCGGTGATGTCGACCGCTGGAGCCTGTCTGCTGCAGGGGGAGGAGAGGCAGTCGTCACACTACCGGACATAATGTATATCAAAAAGGCAGAAAGTACATAAATACTATGGTTTTTTATGCACAAGTTCAACATTTTCTTGTGGTATTTAAGCTATGTCTCTCAATGACACAATCACACAAAGGTCCTTGTCAACACAAACATGTTTAGGCCCTAGTTAGTTTGATTGATTCATGTTTGCCCATAGGCTTATGCATTTAATTATACAACATAAAAATATGTTATATAGTAGGAAGAAAAAGATCTGCCTCCAGATATAATAAATGAAATACAGTATAAGTTCATCATTCAAATTATTTTGGAGAATAATAATTTTTCCAAACTACTAAAATATTGTGCTCTGTCTCAGGCCCGGCGCCACGAGGGGGCAAGATTTTCTGCCCCCCCAGTTTAAGTTTTAAATACTCTATAGAAAATTAACCAAAAAAAAGATTTGCCCCCTCACCATTATTTTCTGCCCCCTCAGTCACTTTGTCCTGGCGACGAGCCTGCTCTGTCTTCTGATTTTGATTCAAACATTTCTGTTATTGTCATACAGACGTTTAAAAATGTTGCATGCACACGTAAGTTGTGGATCAACCAATCTGCGCTTCACTTCACCAAGATTTCAACAAGAACACAGCCGGGACTCCCACATCTGGTTACAGTAAAAGAAGCCAGTTAAGTTCAGGGAACACTGAATCTGTTGAGCCACATTCAACGGAATACATCTCAAGACTGGACTTTTCATACACCTGTGATGTTATATTATGTAAAAAATATAATTTTGTCAAACTTACTTTGGGCTCTTACTCCGGAGTCACATGAGAGACCTCTGCTATTTTCAGGCTATGGTACTCTGTTTATGAAGCAAAAGCAAATAAAATACCATACTTCAATAAAATGCATGCACATGTAACAGAACATCAAAGTGCTGTTGCTAGGTATTAATATAAGCAGTATTGCTTCCTCCATTGACAGTTTGCACTGCCCTAGACTTGACCCGAACCTGCAATCCTCTGCTTCACAACACGTGACCGTTCCAACCGACTGAACTATACAAAAGGTACCGATTGGATAGCCCCTCGGTGACATTTCAAGTTAACTGTTGAGTCAGTTTAACGAGGCAGAACAAGTGCAAAACAGTATAGGCTATCCTACATATTCAAATAATATTTTTCTAAATAGTTACAATCAACAACTTTACAAAAACTAAACAGGTTCCAAGCAATCTTTGAAGGTCAGGATGTAGAAAATGCTGCTTCATGAAGCATGCACAGTTTTTTTTACCTACACAATAGAGGCAAAACAGCAAATGTGAGGCAGCTCCTGCCATTGGCAATTATGACTTACCTTTAAGAATCAGCTCCTACTAAAATGTCCGCCCATTCTTTTGAGATTGAGATGTCTCCACATGTCTGCGGAGGAATACCAAATAAACAAAACTTTTAAAAAGCATGAAGATGTTTTTCTTTTAAAGTATCTTTCACAATACAACTTTAAATCTGGTGTGACGAACCACACAACATACTATAGCTTTAGTGTATACATAAATGGTTTTATTTTTGTTAATATTGATTCAGTTGCCTATTTCATGACATTCCCTTTAATAACAAGACAACTGTTTCAACTGGTGGGAGATCACTGAGTCTGTTAAATGTAATATTGTAGCGTATCAGCCATGTGAAAAAACCCTTAACTGTCAGGATTCTGGTGCAGACCCAGAAGCAGACGGGACACAGTGAGACGGTTAAGTGTGTTTATTGAAGAGTGGCTGTGGATTGGCGTGGAATCCAGGCACAGGGTGGCTCCGAGGTCCAGGGCAGCAAACAGGTGCGTGCAGTAGTTGGGTTTGTCTAGGCAGGGAAAAGGCAGGGTTACAGGCAGGTAATCGAAAACACGGCAAAACAGGACTGAGTCAAAAATGCAAAGGTTTAGCTGAGCTCAACATACTGTTGGGACTCAACGATCCGGCAGGGGCTGGAAGTCAGGTCCTCTCCTAAATGCCGTGGTGGATTGCTGATCAGGAACAGGTGCGGGAGTGGATGATGACCGTCAGGTGGGGCAATCTCAGCCCAGGGAGGCAACGCCACGCCCTCGCCTCGTTGCCCGGACAACCGGAACACAACACAAGGACAGACATGGAACAGACGCACCAGGCACACAAACCAAACAAACAACGACAGAAACAACGTGTACATCAAACAAACAGGAGTCACGGGGAAGGGGTCGTGACATTAACCAACCATTCCAGCTTAGCTGCCCTCTACCATCCACCCTTCCAGGTTTTAGCATTTCCAGATTTGTAATTATTTAACAGACAGCATTTGTCCCTCTCTTTTATCCAAACAGCATTACTAAAGGAGTTACTGAATTACCTTTAATACTTTTTTGTACTGGCTCCTTGTGAGAATCAAACCCACAATGCCACTGTAGCAGGTGCCACGCACTACATAATGAGCAAAAGCTCTCTAAACATTTGTGACAACACTATCTTTAGAAGAGACAGACAGGGAAGACATGAATTGAACAATCCTTGAATCCTCTCTCCTTGTCACCTTTTCAAAACTAAATTGGATGATAAAGTTTTATGTCCTCCTCCTCTGACCTACTGCAATGGGCTTTGAAAGGGAGATGAAAGACACTCTTACCCGTATTTTGTGATATCAACACTGAGAAATCAAATCTTATTGTTAAAAGTTTTTAAAACCATATGAATCATTTCACAATAATAATGTAATAATCATGTAAAAAAATTATAAAACTTACTAGAAATGCCAGAAGCAGTTGTCCTTGAAGGCGTTCACATCTTAGGAGAATCTCATGTAGTCTGTGTTTGGATTTGTACTGATTAGCAATCATTCCTGGAAACCACAAACTATAAGGAGTGTGAAAACAGTAACAAATAATTTCACCATCACCATACTACATAATTAGTCTTCTGATCCATCCGTAATCCCTTTACCTGTTCTGTAATATCAATTTTTATTTCAAGCACCAGCTAACAGCCACCTACACACTTTTAGAAACCATTTATTTTTTCTCAATTTTCATCTTCAGGCTTCAACTTGTAAGTTAGACCTGGCCGCTATGAAAATGTACAGCATGTTGTGGTACCGATAGCTACTACACACTTGCATGTAAGAATAGTCTGGCCATATTGACATTGACCCTAGGTAGCTAGATATACCATCATCATCAGTGGGTATATCATTATCATTAGTTACCTGCTTTTACCAGCTATATAGACTGAATATATTGAGTTTGCTAGCCAGCTTCATAGTGGGCTAGTCAGCTAGGTACCCAAAAGCCTCATTGCTAGCTAGCTACAACAATAGTTAGCTATTAATGTTATTGTGTGTAGCTTCACTTACCGTCACAGAAGGCCAGATGTTACGTCTGAAAATGTTGATACATTTGTTTTCTTTGTGAATATGTAAATACAACTCCTCTATATACTACATTTCCGAATACCTTAATTAAAATTAACAACGGTACACAACAGTTAACTAACTATTTTGCTAGTGATGGGCTTACTACGCTTACGACTAGATCGCGTGCCAACTTTTGAAACTTGCATGTGACCTTACTTTGCTGTAGGCACGCGCAGGATGCACACCGCTTGTGACTTGCTGAAGGTTAGTACGGACATGAGACGACAACAGCTCCCTAAAACCAAAATTAAGGTTATTTTCAATGGTCTAAATAAGACTTTTGAAATGAATGGATGAAGTTACGATTAATGGGTAAACTCAATTAATCCCTTAAAATGTCCTAATATTGACTTTTAAGGGTTGCAGTTTGAAACGAAAATTAAGGCATTTTTCAGTGGTCCAAATTAGACTTTTGAAATTAATGGATAATTTAAGGGATTTAAGGACCCATTGATTCATATTAAGGTATTTTGTATGATTTCAGGGGTTGTTTAAGGCAATATTAATGATATTTTAAGGGATTCAAGTTTCATAGTGTACTGCAAGTATTTCAACTGCTTTGGCTGTATAATGGAAGTGAACTTACATCCTACTCCAGTATAAATGTATACTATTTTTTCTATTTGGTAGTATACTTAAGTTCAAAGTGTTAAATAAGTAAACAATTTTCTTAGTGTACTTCTTGAAAGTATATCAAAAGTAAGCTATTTTCTAAGCATACTTCGTGAAAGTATATCAAAAGTAAACTAAAAGTGTATTATCCAATTTTTAGTATACTTGTAGTTCACTTTAATTAACTTTTTTTTTGTAAGGGAAGGGTAGTATTCTGTCCTCACTGTCTGTCCTGAGTACAGCTATGCAGATAGATAACTCCTCCATTAATCACATGAGAATTGTCTCAGCTGAACAGCGTTTATTGATGCTTCATGCAATTGTAGACAGAGTAAAACTGGAAAGAGAATATACAGCAAGGATATAAGCTTAATCGCAATCTACGTACATTACAATTCCCTTCCCTATGCAGCAAATGAATTACGGTAAATTTACAAATACCATATTATGTAAAATTTTAAAGGTAAACATTTAAATGCATCGAAATAATTAACATATTCATCATCCTTAAAGAAAAGACTGGCAATATCACAGCTACCGTATAAACCATGCATGCGTCACGTAAATTGCATTTCTGACTATTAATAACCAAAATACATACAAAATAATCCAATACCAAAAATATAGATTAACCTCTGCTAGGGATGCGCTACTGAAAACCATACTCACAGGCTGTACACCTTGTAGCAAAAACAACGATGGATGTAGGAATATTGGGTTGTACTTTGATGAACTCTCACTTACACATGCAACAAGTGAAAATGGCAACTAACTTCCTCTTCCTGAATCACAGCAAGGAATGCTATTGGCTGAGAGGTGAGTGAACTAACAGGGAATTTGAATACTGCCACCTGGTGGACAGAATATTAACAACAGCCAGAACAGGTAGCTTCATTGCAAAATGAACAGAATGGAATGAATATGAAATGCCAAAATATGTTTTTTTTGTTTTATGTTATTGTATACTTATTTGTTAAGCATACATGTTAATTTGTTAAGCTTCAAAGTGGAGATAACAATTTCTCATTTAATTGCCTAATAATTATGCACACTAAGATTTGAGAAACTAGATTTTCCTCTGAGAAAGACCAATCTCACCTTGTCTTTCTTAAACATTCAGTTTTAGCACAAAATAAAGTTTGGACATAATTGATGGCATTGTATCTATTCAACTGAAATAATCTTTGCCCTTGCCTGATAATTGTGTCTGAAGTTTCTAACATTGCTATCTTTACCAGAATATGAGAGTTTTCCATGTTAAAATTAGAAATAGTACAATGAGAAGGAATAGTGCTCTTTAGCTTCAGCTGGTCAAGCTTGAGTAGCTCTATTTCTTAATGACAGAATTGAACCTAGATAGCAAAAAATATATACTAAACAAAAATAGAAATGTTGCATGTAAAATGATGGTCCCATGTTTCAGGAGCTTAAATAAAACAATTACAGAAATGATTCATACCCAAAAAACGTGTATTTGCCTAAAATGCACACGTTTGTTTTTATCACTGTTAGTGAGTATGGGTGTGCAAATTTCTTTACACTTCTATCTGTAATCTTATGTGTTGATAATAGTTGATTTTAAAGTATTTGATTTTAAAGTACACAGTGGTTGATTTTAAAGTACACTTTAAATGACTTTCAAACGCAGGTAAAGCACGAACTTAAACTATGCGTTATTGTACCCTCACTCAATGCACTAATCAGTGCGAATCTGAAGTTCCTTAGAAACAATCCCAACAAGTCAAATGGCGAATTCACATTCACTTATTTTGATAGCTCTTACATTAACAAAACATGATATTGAATGCATGGCTACCTGCAGCTATTAGTTCACTTTTTCCATTCTCAGCAGTTTAACTTTTGAGAAGGGCAAACATTTCTCTTGAAACACATAGCCTATGCCAAAACATTGTACATCTTTTTTATTTTAGCTTCTAATAATCTGTTGTTCCAAAAACATGTCTGGTATTAGTAATAACAGAACTCATGCATTGGCTTAGCTCATATAACTACACAGACACTTATTCAGCCTAATAAAAATGAAGGAGGAGAATGTGGTTTTTTTCTCTGATAGGGATAATGACATTACGCAATCATATCATTTTCGTATCCATCAAATTCCTCATATTAGTAACAATAGTTATATTTAAGTACTGTGTGTACTATGTTTAAGCCTTTTAGTAAGTATTTCTCTTTTAACTATATAATTCATCCACCTGAAAAGTGTGTCATATCAAGAAGCTTATTAAAAAGCATGATCATTTCACAGGGGCACATTTTGCTTGGGGCAATAACATTCCACTCTAACTAAAATGTGACACTTATCTTCCAAGATAGGCATATTTTGCACTTTATTTTTCATGGGAGGCAATTAAACAAGAACAAATGTGTTTTTGTCAAAATGATCTAAATGTTTTTTCTTGCATACATGCAATCGTAAACAATTTAAAAAGCTAGTCATACAGATTAAACAGTGCTATCCATAAATATTTAGGCAGTGACACACGTTTTGTTGTTTTGGCTTTGAAATGCAACAATGACTAAGAGTTTAAAGTGCTGAGTATTAGAGTGAATTTGAGGGTATTTACATCAATAAACAATTAGCTGTGTAGGGTTTACAGCCCTTTTCATACATATTCCCCCCATTTTAGGGTAACAAATGTAATTGAACAAATTCTTATGTAAAGTAGTTATATTTATTATTTATTTGAAATCCTTTGCATTTGATGACTGCTGTGATGGTAATTCCATCAATAGAAAATCTTTTAGGAGTATGTACAGAGACAAAATTCTCTTGGCATAATTAGCAGTTTATTTGCAAATAGAGAGACACGTCAAAAGCTTACAGAATAAACCTGTGAGGAATCTCTGAGAAAAATACATAAACAGTCAGTATTTATTACAGTTAAAAGGGGTATGGAAAGATACTGACCAGCTGTCTTATGTCAACAATACATAGATTTTACCCAAAGGGCGGGCTGACCCCCCACCTTATCCCAAGGAACTAAGAACACTGTAGGTGACCTATTCAACTCAGAAGGTATACACACCATCTGGACAAAGATACACTGATGGTTTAAACAGATAGACAGATTGACGGAGGACCCAATGATCTACTGATACCATTCAATGATGACCATTAACAAATACCAGATCCCCCTCTCCTACATTCCTTTTCTTATCTAAACATAGGGACTCAGTACTTTTAACTAGTAACTCATTTATACGTGTATAGGACTAAGTATACATCAGTTCAAGAAATTCCATAACAATCCGTCCTCTTGATACCGAAGTTACCCTCAAGGAAAATTCAATTTACCTCGCCTTATCTTTAAACACCGAAGCCCTCCTGTAGTGCGTGGCCTGGATTCAGGTTCCTTTCTCAGCTACCTGAACAGCAGATGAGGTGCACCTGGTATGGACCCAACCAGAGTGGCATGATGTCGTGCAGTTGGTCTTTCGCGCCCCAGTAAATGTTGTCCGGAACCGGAGCTTTCCTTAGCCCCCCCATCGGTTGGAGGTTGCCTTCTTCATCTCATGGCAGAATCATCAGGTGTAGAATTAGTCCAGCTGTCAGAAACAGGCATTACTGGAGACTTGCTGCACCCCAGGGAGTAGAATCCTCTTGCAGTGGCCATGTCCTCTGAGCAGAACTCAGTCTCTATGCTCTAACCAGTCTTTATTTCTGAATCACTTTCAAGTGTCCTGTGCCTGTCAGTGAATTCTCCTTGAGAAGATAAGTTGCAACTGCACAGTACACAATCAGAAATGTGTCCATTACCTTAGTTTGTTGCTTCCTGTTAATGCATTAGAACACAGTCCTACCAAACACTTAACAAACCTGTAAATCCAATGTCTTTCTGCTTCTGTTGCCTACATAGATTAGAACAATTGTAAACAGTAACAGAATAGTTACACACTAACATTTCTGGAGCTTCTGTTCTGCTAGTGTAGAAAAATAACAATTTCACTCTTTTCTATAGTGGGTTTAACAACCAACAAATAACAAAAACTACAAGAACACAAAAACAATTTCCTATTACTGTTCCAATTACTCATCATCTGTTAAGATAATTTGCTTATGTTGAAGTATCACTCTTAGAGTAGTTCATAGACAATTCTCAGTTCATCATCTAACCAGATCTCAGTTGATATATAATTACATCTGACTGTTTTGTCTCGGAACTACAATCAAATTCACTTTTGTTTAACACAATCAAAATATTTCACACCATCTTGAAGCTAAGCTAACATAACTTATTTAACCTGTATTTCTCTACAAGATGAAATCCATTGTGAATTTCTCCAAGCCTCTTCTTATTTATACTAGCACATCAAAGACACTCTGTAAACCTGTCATAAATCATGACACCCCCCTTATGTCCTATCTCTCCAGAGCTTGTCCTGAAACAGGGTGTGAGTCTTGATTAAAAGTGAGTGACTCAATCTTGATCTATTAACATGTTACACTTTTACACAGGGAAATAAAGAATCCAGATACAATTCCTATCTTTTTGTACTCTTCAACTCTTGTCTGTACTAGATAAACTCTCAAAGTAATAGATACAATTTTCTCTTAAAATCTCTACCTTAAACAAATGGTAATTGGTGTTTGAGTGCAAACTAAAAGTATTCAGTGTAGCCGAATTAGAATTTCTTTGATAATGTCACCAGTAAATCTGTTTCTTTTCTAAAGAGTTTAAATGTGTCTAAAACCCAAATTACACAATCCCCACACTGCTGTTTGTGTGAGTGAGTAGTGCACTCCAGGGGTGGGCTTTTGGGATCTGTGTCTTTAAAATTTAGACCAAATAAAGTTCTGAACTTGGTTTTCTAGAATAGAACTTGATGCAGAATTATTTTCTCAGTTTCCATTAAAATATAGCAAAACTTAGTACTCATGTAAGGAATGACAAAAACGTGCTCCCTGCACATTTTTACCCACTTATTCCATAGAGCATGAGATTAACATGATTACTTCTATTCAAATATCAAACAAACAAACTGAACAGTCACGTTCTCATAGTCACTATTCATCCCAACAAATTAGTTCTTACTTTGCTAAACCAAATCAAAATGGTAAGATGTATTCTACTCAACCATAATCATGTTAGACTTTACATCAAACAAACAATTTCCAAAAAAACAAATTAGACAAACACTGTGACTAGAAACTAAGGGCCATACAGATCAGTGGCGTTGTTAAGCCTGGGCATCCGGGGCTATAGCCCCGGGTCTTTTATGAATAGCCCCAGATCTCAAATTGACCAAAAAAAAAGAAAAGAAAAAAATAGCCCCTGATCTATTCATCTATCTATTGTGATCCTCAGTTCAGCTCTTTTCCATCATCATTAATCATATCATACATTCCCCCCAGCTTTCACATCATAAAGTAAATGGAAAGTGACAACATGAGTGAAAGCAGAATAAGGCCACCATTACAGGACGGACATTAAAAAAGAAAATAGGTAGTAGAGACGAATGTAATATTCATTCAATAAGGAGCTGGATACTGAATATTCAGCAAAAACAAAGAGAAAATGTGAAAAACACAACATCCACAAACAAAATCAAAAACAACAAATGTGCCACACGGTTGCTTGTGTGAAGGAATTATAACCCATATATCCTATTGACAAAGTTGTCTCACACAGTGAAACAACTCTCAAATTAGCATATCAACAGTATCCAAAGTTAGCATTTTCACAGGCAATGGCCAAACTACTTGTGACAACAAAAACATAAATTCTCAATTAACCTCCTAAAGTTTAGAGAATTTCTCCAACTTTGATGCATTTCTATTTTATTTTATATAGTGGTGGTCAGCCAAACCCAAATGCATATATCGACCACATCTGTGGTTCTATTGACATTAAGATGGTTCTATCATCAACAGTGGGGGATGACTTTAGGTCTCTACCTAAGTTTTCAGGTGGTCACAAAACCAGTAATTTCAATGTTTAAAGCTATTGAGAGGAAAATACAGCTGCAGAAAAATTAAGAGACCACTGCACCTTTTTCTTTCCTTTCCAAAAAAGTCGAAAAGGAAGGTTTTGAGTGAAGAACAGAAGGGTTACAATTAAGAGACCACTGCAAATTGAACGCTTCTGTTCCTCACTCAAAACTTTCCTTTTCAACTTTTTTGGAAAGGAAAGAAAAAGGTGCAGTGGTCTTTTAATTTTTTCTGGAGCTGTATATTTAGCCTTCACTCAATGTTTGATTATCCCAAAACTGAATATACACGTGTTGGTTACATTACCACAGATGAGACAAGTCTGAACCAATTTAACCCTTAGTAATAGGCTACCCTGATTTAGTGGGAAACAATGGTAGGGGCCATCCCAGGGGGTCTACCCCCCTTCCCAGAGCCCCCGGCTGTACCAACTTAAGGTAGGCCACAAAGAAAGGCCAAATGTATTGTTTAATGCATGTACAGTGGATATAAAAAGTCTACACACCCCTGTTAAAATGCCAGGTTCTTGTGATGTAAAAGAATTAGACAAAGATAAATCATGTCAGAACTTTTTCCACCTTTAATGTGACCTATAACGTGAACAATTCAATTGAAAAACAAACTGAAATCTTTGAGGGGGAAAAATAAAAAACTCACAATAACCTGGTTGCATAAGTGTGCACACCCTTAAACTAATACATTGTTGAAGCACCTTTCGATTTTATTACAGCACTCAGTCTTTTTGGGTAGGAGTCTATTAGCATGGCACATCTTGACATGGCAATATTTGCCAACTCTTCTTTGCAAAAGCGCTCCAAATCTGTCAGATTGTGAGGACATCTCCTGTGCGCAGCCCTCTTCTGATCACCCCACAGATGTTCAATAGGATTCAAGTCTGGGCTCTGGCTGGGCCATTCCAAAACGTTAATCTTCATCTGGTGAAGCCATGCTTTTGTGGATTTGGATGTGTGCTTTGGGTCGTTGTCATGCTGAAAGGTGAACTTCATCTTCAGCTTTCTAATGGACGCCTGATGGTTTTGTGCCAAAATTGCCTGGTATTTGGAACTGTTCATAATTCCCTCCACCCTGACTAAGGCCCAAGTTCCAGCTGAAGAAAAACAGCCCCTAAGCATGATGATGCCACCACCATGCTTCACTGTGGTTATGGTGTTCTTTGGGTGATGTGCAGTGTTGTTTTTGCACCAAACATAGCTTTTGGAATTATGGCCAAAAAGTTCAACCTTGGTTTCATCAGACCATAACACATTTTCCCACGTGCTTTTGGGGGACTTGATGTTTGTTTTTGCAAACTTCAGCCGGGCTTGGATGTTTTTCTTTGTAAGAAAAGGCTTCCGTCTTGCCACCCTACCCCATAGCCCATTCATATGAAGAATACGGGAGATTGTTGTCA
>JACXGI010000048.1:20095-122563 GCA_016801175.1 Esox masquinongy | reverse complement strand
TAATGTAATTGGTTAATTCTGAACACAGCCACATCCCCAGTTATAAGAGTGTGTGCACACTTATGCAACCAGGTTATTGTAAGTTTTTTATTTTTCATTTTTCCCCCTCGAAGATTTCAGTTTGTTTTTCAATTGAATTGTTCACATTATAGGTCACATTACAAGTGGAAAAAGTTCTGACATGATTTATATTTGTCTCATTCTTTTACATCACAAAAACCTGGCATTTTAACAGGGTTGTGTAGACTTTTTATATCCACTGTATACGAAATGTACATTTCTACACATAAAAAACCTGACATGGTCCTCAGACCCGCAATGGCAAGATATGTCATACTTTCAACTAGCCGATATCCTCCGTCAACTGAAGGTTTAGGGTTAGTGGCACACCCATCCAACATTGTTGCACGTGGTCATATCTGTACAGCAGCTGAACATTAGGGTGAAAACTCATAAGAATGGTGACATAGACAGAAAACAGACGTATGATGTCACTAAAATCAAGGTAAAATCAGTGAGTAATCCCAAGGAAACTGAATCTAGACCTCTAAACACTGTCACATCATTCTACCCCATTTGACCATTTTAGAATTTAAACTCCATTAACGAGTATCAGGCGTTGGATTTAAAACACAAGTATTCTCTCAGTTATCATTGGTAAACACAAAGAAAAACTAGTATTTAACCAAAGTCAATTCAACATTTAAAATAGGACTAATTTTATTGTGGGGAATTAACGTGCTTTGGCTATTTTACCCTCTGTTGCAGGCCATGACTATATTGGATGCAAATTCAGTCTTCATGGGAAACAGCGTGTTTTCTTAACGTTAAAGACCATCACCATGAGGTTATTCATTCTACTACTTCATACAAGGAGAGAGAAACACAATATTTTAACCTTTTGTAAGAAAACCACAAGACTGTATTTTACCAAATTAGGAAATCATCATTCTACAAATTTCTAATTTATCACTCAGATTTAATTTAGGACATGATCACTGTACAGAATTCTAATTTATCAGACAAATATATCCACGTGTGCCAGCTAACAGCAAAAGACGGGATAACACATTTCAATTTCGTGAAATCGGATCTTTAGCAAAGACCGATAGAGTGGACCAGAGAAACAAATTTACAATGCAATAAATGCGTTCACCCAAGTGTACACCAAACAAAGCAAAACCTGGCGAATTTAAAAAACTTCGAGGTTAACAACAATCTCGGTGAACAAGACCAAATATTTCATCAAAGAATACAAAATGTAGCCAATCGGAACCCTCATGCACAGGGAATACCAAACGGGAAAATGCATTTCCTAGGTTGACCACAACAAGATATTGACAATTCACTATCCGAAAACCATTATATACAATCCCTACTCCATACAACAGCCTCTAAAATTGGTGGACATCAAGCCTGACAAGATCTGTGAAGTCCTCTGAGCATAACAAGTGGCCATACCCCACCACACGGATGCGCAACGGATATAGTCCTTAAGCCATCGGTGCTCTTTCTACGTGGTCGGAAATCAACCCAAGGTCTGCTCACCGCTAGCCCTACAGTACAGGTTCTACCAGGGAAGACATAGGGTCTCAATTCCCCTACTTTCGAAAAACAAACGAGACACCTTTCTCGCATTTTGCATAGACGTTAGCACAGAAACCCATTCCACCAACAGAGAGCTGTTTAAGATCCTGCACGAATCGCCCCGCAATAGGTGAACCGCATGGGAGTGTTACTAGTACTATCAGGAACAACAATGGCATTTTCTTAACTACAGTAGCTATAACTGAAATGCCCTATAAAAATATCACTCCTACAAACCATACTTTCACAGATCCATCAATCCTGACATTCTCAACCCAATCACCTATTTTACTTTATCCTATGAAAAGCTGTAAGTCCCGTATCCTCTAAATATGACAGAGAATACAGGATTGTGTTAAGGAATGATCTCATTCATTCGGTTGATGTTCTCTGGTCCGTCTCCTCTGACAGTCAGCACCCCTCCCTGAGGCAGTTAGTGTTCCTGAGTGTTCCCGTTGGGTCTTTCACGTGATAACAGCATGTTAGCCAGAACTGTCTCTATTTTTACAGGAACACTAAATCTAAAACAGCCTTGTCTTGATTTCCACAGGTATCTTCCCAAACCCAAAGTCCAGTGGTAGCCATCATAAACACAGCAGTTAGCATAGTCTCATCCTCAACCCCGGTCCATAGTGTTCTTTGGTCTTAGCTGCTGTAAACACCGACTGGGCCAACAGAAGTTACGTATCTGGTGTTTTCTTCTCCCCCCATGTTATCCTTTTCTTGACCCGCGTAGACTCTCCCAACACGTCCAAAGTGAAGCAAAACATACGGCCTACTGCATCACCATGTTCACAACAACAAAGTCTGGGCCATAGAATAAAATGAATTGAGGGTTATCTTAGTCACCAGCAGTGTTGGCTTTGTCGATCATAGGGGCGCCCTGTCTCTCACCCCTTTCATAGCTAGCCTACGATCGGGGGAGGATTCAGGCTCCAGAGACACAGTCTCTGGCCGTGCATGGTTGACCCGCTAGGATATGAGTTCAAGATATCAGGTTAAGTATCCAAAGGACGAACCCCCAATGTGTGTTGGTAATTCCATCAATATCAACTCTTTTAGGAGTAAGTAAAGAGACAAAATTCTCTTGGTATAATTAGTTTATTTGCATACTTTAATACTTTCTGAAGGCACGGTATGTTGTCCTTCACAGAAAAATGTTGGACAAGTGAAAGGGAGAATGAAACAAAATGTTAGCCTCTAAGATGTGTTAAATGTATTCATGTGAAGGTATGATTGCCATTTCTTTGTTTCATTGTTTTGTCCAGAGGAGGTGTTGCTAGATTTGGTGTGATGGGTGAATTTGGGGAGATCTGTGAAGTTTTAAATAAATTCCTAAGAATGGATTGCTGTCAAACTTAGTCTATAAGAGTGGTTTTAAAACAGTAAAATAAAAACCAATACGTGATAGAAGGAAGAACTTGCTTCCTTTTGATAGGAAAAAAATAATTGCAATATATTTGTATAAGTGCTATTGTGAAATATGGTTATTTCTGGCTTAATGGCTGTTCCTGTGGGACACTGAAAGTGTGAAATTAAGACGTAATTGAACTTAATGAGCATTTCCAATTTTCTAGGCTATGTAATGAGCTTGGAGTGGCTGTAATGTAGCTGAACATCATACCTCTCCAATTTTTCTCACAGGAAATTGGTATAAATTTTGCTTTTAAAAAAGTTTAAAGATGGCGGCGCGTGTACAATGCAAGGCTCAGCGTCTATCTAGTTTTTGCAAATTAGCAGTAATTTACTTAAATACTTGAGCAGTAATTTACTTGAATAGTTCTTATTTTATTCACTCAGTACAACCTAGCACACACTCTATACAGCTGAGAAGAACTCCTGGGCATTGGAGCACAATGCACAGAAAGAGTTTTTGACAACTTGCAACTTTCACCAGAGATCACAAAGACACCCCAGGAGACGCTATTCACAGTGACGTCAAGAAGTGCCCGGTAGCGGCGTTGACATCGTAAACAAAGGCATGGGAAGTGTGGAGGCCACCGGGTGAGGGTAATGCTAGCACCCCATCAGCTTTCACTACCTAGCCTTTTCCTCACTAACGTACAGTCACTGGCAAACAAAGTGGACAAAATACGACTGAGAATCATCTCACAAAAATGGATTATGGATTGCAGCGTCATGTTTTTCTCGGAAAAGTGGCTTAACAACAACATACCCGACAACGTAATAGAGGAGGACTACAGTAAGTCCAGAGGAGGTGGGCTGTGCATTTATGTAAACAAAACATGGTGTACAAACACCAACTTACCCGGGAGTCACTGCTCAACCAATCTGGAGTACCTGATGATCAGATGCAGGCCTTTTTACTTGCCTCGGTAGTTTACATCTATTGTTGTTATGGCCGTCTACATACCCCCGGATGCTAATGCTACACTAGCAATGAAATAACTGCAGGCTGCCATTAGCAAACAGCAGACAGAATACCAAGATGGTGTTTTTGTGATTGCAGTAGATATCAACCATTCAAATCTGAAAACTTTTTCCCAAATTCCACCAAAATGTCTCCTGCCCCACCAGAGGAGACAAAATATTAGACCATGTGTACACTAACATTCTGGTGGCTTACAAAGCCATTTCCCTACCCCAGCTTGTACAGTCTGACCATCTTTCACTGTTTTTACTTCCCAAGTATTTACCCCTCATTAAACGTTTAATACCATCAGTGAGGACAGTCAGTCAGTGTGGCCAGAAGGGTCAGACTCACTTCTACAGCACCAGTTTCAAAACACAAACTGGAGTTTGTTTGCCACTCAAGCCACGCTTGACTCCCATATGGATATTGAAACATATGCTTCCTCCATTCTGGATTACATCTGCATCAACAATGTCATGACCCATTAACTAATAAAGACCTTCCCCAACCAGAAGCTGTGGATGAACAGAGAGGTCTGACAACTGCTAAAGGTACGCAACGCTGCTTTCAGAGCTGGTGATGCGGAGGCCTACAGCTCATCCAGGGCCAACCTGAAAATGGGCATCAAGGTGACTAAAAATGACCACAAACTGCGGATTGAGGAGCACTTCAACAACAACCCCGAACCCCGATGCATGTGGCAGGGCATCCAAACCATCACAGACTACCAAGCCATCACAGACTACCCTACCCCCACAGCCAGCGATGTCTCCTTCACCGACGAGTTAAACAGGTTCTATGCCTGCTTCGACAGGGAGAACAAAGAGCCAGTCATTAAAGCTGAACTCACCCAGATGACCCCCCTCAGACTATCCACTGCAGATGTGTCGTCTGCACTGAGCAGGGTGAATGCACGCAAGGTTGATGGCCATGATGGTGTCCCAGGGCATGTACTCAGAGCATGTGCTGGGCAGCTGGCTGAGGTCTTTACTGACATTTTCAACCTGTCGCTGGCCCAGGCGGCTGTCCCAACGTGCTTCAAGACCCAATCATTGTGCCAGTGCCGAAGCAGTCAACTGCATCTAGACTGAATACCTTCCGACCTGTCGCACTCACCACCACGATCATGAAGTGCTTCGAAAGACTAGTTCTGCCTCCCCCAACACAGGATCCCTACCAGTTTGCCTACCGGTCGAACAGGTCTACAGAGGACGCCATTTCCACAGCATTACACTCTGCCCTGACCTACCTGGACGAAACCAACACCTATATGAGAATGCTATTCATAGTTCAGCTCAGCGTTCAACACGGTCATCCCCTCTAGGCTGGTCAACAAACTCTATGACCTGGGGATCAGCCCTTCTCTCTGCAATTGGTCTTTGGACTTCCTAAACAACAGACCCCAGTCAGGTTAGACAACTTCACCTCCTCCACACTGATCCTGAACACTGGTGTTCCACAAGGCTGCATGCTGAGCCCCCTCCTGTACTCCCTCTTCACCCACGACTGCGTTCCAGTAAACAGTTCCAACACCATTGTCAAGTTCACCGGCGACACCATGGTGGTAGGCCTCATCAGTGACAATGACAAGTCAGCTTACAGGGAGGAGGTCAAGCGCCTGGCGGCGAGGCGCGCTGACAAAAACCTGGCCCTCAATGCAAAGAAAACCATGGAGCTCATTGTGGATTACAGGAAGTCTAAAGGCTGCAGTCACATCCCAGTTCTCATCGATGGCACTGAGGTGGAGCGTGTCCAGCTTCAAATTCCTTGGTGTTCCCATCTCCGAGGACCTCTCCTGCACCCTCAACACCTCAGCCCTGGTCAAAAAGGTTCAGCAGCGCCTGTACTTTTTGAGGATGCTGAAGAAAGCCTGCCTGTCCTCCAAGATCCTTGTGAACTTTTACCGCTGCACACTCAAGAGTATTCTAAGTGCGCCAGTGTGGTTTAGCGGTTGATCCGACCAACCACAGTGTGGTTTAGCGGTTGATCTGACCAGAAGGCCCTGCAATGGATGGTGAAAACCGGCCAGCACATCGCTGGTGCCCAGCTTCCAGCCATCGGTGTCTGCGCAGGGCGCGCGAGATCATCCGGGACCCTTCACATCCATCCACCAAACTGTTTGCCCTCTTACCATCAGGCAGGCGGTACAGGTCTCTTCGTTCCTGCACCAGCAGGCTCAGGAACAGTTTCTTTCCGTCTACTGTAACCCTGTTGAACTTTGTGACCCATCACTAACCACCCCCTCCCCCGCCTCTCAGATACCTTGTTGTACTACTCTCTTTGTACTACTCTGACACTGCCTTGCCAAGTCTGATAATGGACGTTTTCAGTTGTTACAGGTACGTGTCTGCCTTGGGAACCTCACTGCTGCTGTCCCTGCATTTCAGTTGTGCATGCACCTTGCACATTCAATTTGTCAATTTGCCTCTTTGCACATGCATAATTGCCATCGTACTTGCATTTTTATAGTTGTTACACACGCATGTCTACCTCGAGGACCTCATAGCTGCTATCTCTGCATTCCGGTTGCACATGCCACCTTACTCCTTCAGTTTGCCTCGATTGCACATTTAGAATACCATTTAGAATTGTCATTTGTACCTACACAACTATTATCCCAATTGTAACTTACACTATACTTAATACTTGTAAATGTTCTGCCCTCCTCTTTTTGCCTTATTGCACATTTAGTATTGCCATTTGTACTGCATTTGCCTCATTGCACATCGATACAGATGTCGCTCATTCAATTCCAGAGTTTTCTTAACGTGGTAAGATCAGGTAGATTGCGTCAAACTGTGATTGCACTATTCCAAACACATGGGGGAGCTAGAATGCTGAACATGCTATTTGTTCTCGAAAATCGTTTTCTAAACCACAGTACACACAATGTTCAGAATGTTCTCCTAACATATCAGGTTATAACGACTTTCAAAGCGAAATGTTTCTAGTTGCAACTTTATCACTGATATGTTATAATAAAGAAATACACCAATAGCCTACACAGAAATAAAGACTATTTGTTTAAGCATTTGAATTATCTTAAGAAATAATAAAATACAAAGCAGAATTATTTGTTACGATCATTGTTTTGAAGTACGGCATGGTAGAAAAACATCTTATGACAGTTGGCAAATAGGCTGTCAGAGTTTACTCTAATACTGTATTTAACAGACAAATGCGTGAGTCGCTTATTTGTTGCATCAACTCATCAACTGCTCTTCTCAACAGCAAGCCCCAATCGTGGCAAGCGAATCGTGGGGTTCGCTTGCCAGACTCCAACCTTTATACTAATAATGTGAATTATTATTTTTAAGTAGGCAAACAGATTTTAAAATCAACTCCTTATAAATTGTTTACAAATACGAATAAGATATCGCACTAGTAAAAAATATAATTTTGATTGAGCATAAAAATAAAAAGCCAAAATCACAGCTTTCTGCACTTTTGAAATTGCACATGTTCAAATTGCGATTCCAGATTATTAGTATAAAGGTTGGAGTCTGGCAAGTGAACGACATGATCCTGTCAGTCTACAGTACACAATCTATCTTCAAGTGCTCTTACAACACATCTTCCCCTACCTTTTGCTATTTTAAGACAATAAAGATTTACAATTCAAATGTCCAGCTGTATGTCTCAAATCGGTCAATCAAACTATACAACACATCGTTCTGTTCATGCCTCTCACTTGTCCCAATTTATTAAAAGTGAGTTAAAGTGAGTTTTCTTAAAACATCCCAATTCCGTGATGGCTCTATAACTAACGAAATATCCATAACCCAATAAAGTAACAACATGCGCGGGTCGGGGAAAGATACTAGCTGTGCTGGTACTCTGAACATCAAATTAACCAGTCAGAAACATGAAGATGCGGCGTAGAGCGTACTGCGAAAGAATAGTGCGGAGTAGGGCTTGCTGTTAAGGAGAGGAAGAGGATCGATTAAGAAAATGAACCTAGAGGACAATGAGATAGAGACTAGGGATGATTTGGTGCCGAAAATAAATCGTCTTCTGTTGTTTGGGAATATTTCGGGTTCCAGAGAGATGTCACAAACTAATGTAGGCCTAATATTAAAAACCAGTAAGAGGGTGGTTAGAACAACACACGGCATCACAAAAAATCCATGAAAAACGCATGGGGATGGGGGGTTGGGCGGGTGCTAAGCCCCGAATGTATTGTGATCCTAACAAATAGCGCTTCCTTCAACATGAGAGGAGTGATCGCAAACAGTTAATATCAAGGCAACAGAACAAATCGTATCAAAACAGTTTTGATTTTGACACATATATTTAGACAAATCAGATAAGTGCATGACTGGATGTAAATGTAACTGAATGCAATTGGTCAACTGAGGATAAAGAAAAATGTACGTAAAACAAGAAATAGGCTAATTAAGAAAGTGTTCGAAATTAACCGTTCACGAGTCTGAAAGCCTGCATCGTACTGCTACTATTATTTGATGTTAAACCATTGTAAGTGATACGCTATCGGGAAACCGGGTCCAGGTTTATTTTTATTTGAAAACATTTTGCCATTATGCTACTCACAAACACAAATCTTTTAATACATTATATTTTTGATTATATGATATCTGTATGTAATTATATTTATTGTACACAAGAATTCAGTTAAAACGTTTTTCTCATGTGTCTAATAGTTAATTTTAATCATAATGTAGTGTCCCACTTTACCTAACAAAGTGACCCATGTGTTGAAATAAGTTTATGATTCCACGTGTTGTTCTAACCACAGCCTTAAGGGTTTTTTAATATTAGGCCTACATTAGTTTGTGACATCTGCAAATCTTGCATTTCATTTGTAAGTTCATTCAACCAAGGCTCTATCATTCACATGGGTGTATCACACATTCATCCATTGACCTCATGCATTCAGTGAGGGATGATTAGCATCTGGGTACTATTAGCGGCTGCCTGAGTACCAACGCTAAGTGCCACGGGCTGTTGGCCGATTAACACTAGAACCACCAGGCCTTTTTTACCCCCATTATCCGCCAGAGCTGAACGCCATTTGGCATAATTAGCATACCAATCGTCCCAATTAGCATGGACATTCTCCTCAGCAGCATTACCATCCAGCCATGCTTTTTGTGGTTAAATGCGAATTAACTTAACAATTTGAGATCCAGGGCTATAGCCCTGAACGCCCAGGCCTAACGATGCCACTATTGATCAATATTGATCACATGCAGAAGGACAAGATCCTTTTTACTTCTAAACTTAAACACCCCCTTTATGAATGAAATTGTGTTGAGGTGGGGTTTCGGGCAGAATGGGAGGGGTCAAAAGTTTGAATATACCATAAATACAGTATTCCCCTCAACCAGTCTTATAGAGTCTTAAACATTGCACTTTTGGCTACTTTGCATCATGACCTTGATTTTGATTGAGTTAAGTGAACAGATTAAAGCTTGGAGGAGGAACGGAAGAACTACTAAAGCCATTTAGAAAATACTGTTAGACATGGGAATTACAGTGAAGGATGCTACTATTCAACAACACTATCATCACACTCCAGTCAAATGCCGAACACGGAAGCCCAGAAAAATGACCAGGTACAGTAGGCTACAGTCCTATGCTACAGTTATAGCCTTATTAATATTAACAAATATCTTTGGAGAAATGTAACGGCTAAACTGTTGGGATTTATGGTACATATTTTTAAATTGATTTTGTATTCTGTTTTCAGCAACACCATTCAAGCCATTGATTTCCTAATGAGTGAAAATGATGAGCGGTCCACTGAGGAGATAAAGGATCTGCTTTCATCAAGGTATAACATCAACATTGCTGTTATCACAATCAGAAGACAACTGAAGGAACTTGGGTGGAGTTATGGAAAAGCTCGGTAAGAATTTTTTTGTCCCGACTTAAATGTTACTGGGTACTAACTAGTGGTGTAATATTCAATATAATTGTATAGTTTCAATATAATTGTATAATATAATTGTAGAGGTTTTTGAAGAAGAAATCATCAAGGGATGTGTTGGACCCTATGTCAGAGATGTTTTTCTGGGGCAACATTGTTTCTTTCAAGGTATAGGCATATAGGCTCCAACACCCATATTATGTTATGTCTAGGCCTCTTCATATGTATTATTTTACATTGACTGTTACAGTACGCTAACATATAAGTACGCTAACATATACATACATTAATATCTTTTCTTCTTCTTCCAATTCAGACAATGACCCAAAACACACTGCCACATGGAATTGCATCGCAAATGCAGGCATAAACTGGGTGAAGACGCCAGCTGAGTAAGTTTTGTAGAATAGTGTACACATTATTCCAACACTATTAAACAACACATGATGCACCCCTCCTACTATAGAAGTACATTATATCTAACTTTCTCTTTTTGTTTCCACTAGGTCACCGGATTTGAATCCAATAGAAAATATTTGGAATGAACTAAAAACATTTGTTCGTAAGCATGTCAAGCCAACAAGCAAAGATGAGCTTGTTATCGCTATCAGAACGTTTTGGCTCGAGAAACTGACGATAAAGGCCTGCAACAAATACATTGACCACATCTACAACGTCTTACCTGTGATCGTGGAGTTGGAGGGAGGGGCAACTAAAATGTAGCATTGTAAATTCTATATGTTGGTAAAATGTTTGACTGTACATTATTTAATTAAATATCTCATTTATATTACTTTTGTCATTATTTAATTTCTAAAAAAATTATCTGGCCTACTGTACAGTACCTGGCCGTTGTAGTGTGAGTTATTTATTTATCAATGCAATTGATTTGGAAAATACCGATTTGAAAGATACACCCTCTTCCTTACATGACTTCCTAAATAGGTTTGTATAGCCTTAGTAATAAAATCGAATTCATAAAATTACTGTTTTATATTAGCAGAGAAAAAAAAATCCAACATAGCCTACACCATAGCCAGTACCATTCATATTCTCTGATTATTTTACTGAAGATTCAGCTTTTTATGTAGCCAAAATCATCAAATGTAGCTATTACATTAAATAATTAGCCTATCAAGGAAAACGGCAAGTGCACACGGAACAAGACCAAGGAAAACTGTATCAGGTGATTAAAAAATATTAGCCGCCAAAATGTCCGGTGGGAAAAATGCCAAATGAATGAGTAAATATATCAGTAGCATATTAAATAGCCTAATATTGTGTGACCTGTATGATCTGTAGCCACGAAAACAGCGAGCCTCTGCTCACTACAGTATCAAAAGAAAACAGTGAGCCTCTGCTCACTCTCACAATAAGACATTACTGAGTCATGTGACTAAGGTTGGCACGAGAACCAAAAGCGGCAACTCCTACATGCGACTCCGAAATGTCCAATGCGAAGCAGACATAACCCGGCCGGTTTAAAAATATCATAGTGATGGTGCTACTGATCCCAGCAAACGAGGTTCAGTAAACGATCTGGGCCTATAGTATAGCATCACAACAATCTTAGGCCTATTTCAACAATTCAGCCAGCGCCATAGGGACGTCCATGAAAAAGTCCATATGGGGGGGTTGGGGTTCTAAGCCCGGAATGTATTGTTATCCTAGCAACACCTCTGGCGACAGCTAGGATCTGTGGACTGATCTTCACAATCAGTTCACAGATTGTGAAGAGTTAATTCTGCTGACTAATTTAAATAAAAAATATTTGTTGGATCATAGAGTTTGTTTTATTGTTGTTTAAGTGTAGGGTATTATACAGTATGGCTATTTAAAACGTATGTCCGGAACTCTGGAATTTTAACGGCCATATTGGCCGACTTGATAAGACAAATAAGCGACTGAAACGCGCTTGTCTTTTAAATAATAATGTTGCGAAATTAGGCTACAGTACATAAAAAATTAATTGAACATCTGGATTTTTATATAGCTTTTTTGTCATTATTTCATCAAAACAAAATTGTCAGGCCTACTGTACCTGACTGTTGTAGTCTAACTTTTTTTTATTTGTCAATGCAATTGATTTGGAAAATACCATTTTGAAAGCTACACCCTCCTTTCATTACTTTTCTTAAATAGGTGTAGCATATTACATTGTTCCGTTATCAGAATTCAAAACTCACAGACTGAAAACTATTTGGAGACTAATTATCGTTTTTTACTCCCAATTCCTAATAACTGATTGGGCATGTGACAATACAAGTATTTTAACAGGCGCTTTGTCTCACCCATCTTTCTCCTTGGGTTAATGTGGAGTAATTAACAGTAATTTGTCGACTTCAGGCCATACAGGAAATAAACGAATTACAAGATCTTTTCTGGAATTAAATCAGCGAATCTGTACATTCCACTTGTACTATACATATACTTAATACTTGAAAATACTTGTATAATTTTCTGCCCTCTTTTATTTGCGCTTCTGGTTATGCTAACTGCATTTCGTTGTACTGTACTTGACAATAAATTTGAATCTAATCTAAAACCCTTTAGTGATGTCTAGTGTAATAAAATAAAGGATGTTTTGGCTGTCAGGAAATCTGAAAAAGAAATATTTGCTCCACTGAGATTATTGGCTATTAGGTTATTGGGATGGTTAATTCAGGTTTACCCAACCGGATTCCCCTTCTTTTGGACCAGATTAATCACGGTTTGTCATTTGATTTTGTTCTACAGGGATAACCAGGAGAAAATGATCTACTTCCTACTGCTGGACCGTAAGGAGAGATACCCTAGCCATGAAGACCAGAACCTGCCCCCACGCAACGAGATTGGTAAAATTCAAACACAACGCCCCAACTAGTAACAACTAGTAATCAAACTGGGTTTGATTCCCCTGGCAAGAATTTTCAGTATTAAAAGTATGAAAATGTTTGGATGAACTACTGTTAGTTGCTTTGGATAAGATTGTCTGCTAAATGACTTAACAGAGGTCACAAAAATGAGAAGTTTTTCTGAAATTCCACTTAATCCAAACAGTCCATTATTGTGTTCTGTCCCAGTCTGTAATTAGCATTTTTAGCATCGTCCAAATTCATGAATGGCATACAGGTGAGTGAATAGGTGACGGGGGGGGGGGCTACTGGGATGAGAGAGTAGTCGCACCACCCGACAGCTGCTGCAGTTTTACTTTTATAGTTAGCAAAACAAGTTTAAATCCTAAATATAAAGCTTCAGATGAATCACCGAAGGATACGTCAACATATCCTAACCTTAACATTGCGACCACGAGACGATGGTGAAGCCAAAGAATAAAAGAAATGATCCCGACGAAACAGGGCCAGAATCACCGGAGGGGATTCATCCTCCATAAGCCCCGAGGGATATGGAGGATGAAAACCCTACGAGCAGCAATACCGGCACTTCGCGATGATATGGCAAAGAACAAATCTGATATTTGCTCTAGCATTGAAAGCCGCATCCAGGAGATATCCGCTGATTTGAAAAGCGATATCTACACCGTTAAGAAGGACATGCAGACAGCAATTGCCGCTATTGACACCAAGGTGATGGTGCAGGCTATAACCATTGCAGACCTCGGGGAGGCCTGTACTAGACACTCAGACGACATCACCTCCCTTCAGAGTACCGTGTCTTGCCTGGTGGCTAAAGTGAAGGAACTTGGTGACAAGTGTGAGGATTTGGAGGGGCGCTCTAGGAGAAATAATATCGTTATAGGGATGTTATAGGAATTATAGGGATACCTGAGGGCAAAGAGGGACCACGTCCCAGAGAATATATTAGCCAACTTCTGAAAGATGCACTCTCACTTAGTGAGGAACCTCTTGTTGATCGTGCCCATAGGGTATCACGCGAAAGACCCCGGGACCCCTGCATTATTAGCACACACTGGCGGACATCTTACGTAGGGCTGCTGAACTGAAAAATCTACAACACCAGGGGATTAGAATACAGATATTTCCTGACAACCCACCGGCCGTGGCTAAATGGAGGGCAGCGTTCACCAAAACTAGAGAACTACTTCAAGGCAAGCCAGGTGTCAGATACGGCCTACTCTACCCACCTAGACTGTTGATTACATACAACGGTGTACAGTTCTCCTTCACGGACCCGAAAGAAGCCCATGTCTACGCTGAACAACCCTTTGGCTAACCACAATGTTATAATGAAGTGCTGTTTTTTTATGAGCGTTCTACAAAAAGGGCTGGGCGGCTGCTGGAATGCCGCACTCCCGATGCTGTTTTGAGGGCCTGCGGTATGAAGGTAACCCCCAGCCTTGTTCATGTGGTGTGACACACACCATTATACTTCTTGTTTTGTTTTTTTACATATTTATCCAAAAATATCTGTGCTATCTGTTTGAAGTGAGCTACAGGAGTTGACAGAGGTTGCCTTCAAGAAAGCTTGTGTGTGGGATTTTATTTTCGATGCTTCCCGTAGCAAGTGCGCACCGCACTTTACAGTGTTGGCTAGCTAGGTCTGTTTGTGTTATAGTTCAGGTTCGAGATGGGTGGGTGGGGCCTGGTGGCAAGGGTGGCTGGTCACGTAGGGGCAGAGAGGGTGGGGGTTTCTGTTTCTCACGGGATGTCTATAACTCTGATGCGATTTACAACAATGCAGGATGATGTAAATGTACCAGGGTGAGGGCCAGGAGGTCTCACCTTCACGTCTTGGAATGTCAAAGGCCTAAATCACCCAATAAATAGGGAAAAGGTTCTTGCACATGGTAATCACTACGGTCAGACAGTATTTTTACAGGAAACCCATTTAAAGAATAGTGCACATACTAGGCTTAGGGCTAGGTGGATAGGAAATGTTTTTCATTCTAACTTCTCTGCAAAGGCGAGAGGTACGGCTATTCTGGTGAGAAGGAACACTCCGTTCACCCACAGGAATACTATAGCTGATAGGGAGGGCTGCTATATAATGGTAATAGGGGAAGTACACTCTATACCCATCACAATGCTCAATATCTATGCTCCCAATGTTGACAATACACAGTTCTTTAAAAGCGTTATGTCTCTCATACCTGATATCTCCTAAGCCAACTTAATTATCAGGGGGGACCTTAACTGTGTTCTGGACACATACTTAGACAGATCATCAACATGGAGAGCTCCTAGAAGCGCTTCAAGCGCGTCAATGCGTTTATCAATACAAATTTGTTTGACATTTGGAGACTTGTCAATCCTACAGGGAAGGAATATTTGTTCTACTCAGCAGTTCACAATTCATATTCTAGGATTGACTTTCTAGTTGACCCTAAGCTTATACCTTTTTCGAAAGACCCCAAATATCATAGCATTGTTATATCTGACCACTGCCCAGTCACATTCTTATTCAGTCTTGAAGACATGACCCCTCCGCATAGGAACTGGAGGTTAAACCCTCAATTGCTTACCGATTGAATATTTTGTGACTATCTTAAAACACAGATGGCCTTTTATTTTGAAACTAACGATATTCAAGGCACATCCCCCTCATTGCTTTGGGAGGCTATGAAGGCCTACATACCGGGCTGTGTGATTTCTTATGAGGCGTCTAAGAGGAAAACTAACAAAGCTAAACTGATTGAATTGGAGAGGGAAATTCACCGTCTCGACAGGGAGAATGCACGGCACCCTTCTGGTAGTCTTCATAGGAGAATATCATCTCTTAAGTATGAATTCAATAAAATACTTTCTACAGAGATCAGCAAAGCCTTTCTATGTACCAAACAAAACTATTTTCAATTTGGTGATAGGCCACATACATACAATACTGCCTCGGCAACTAAGGAAAACTGAATCTGAACACATTATCCACAAAATCAAATCTAGTTTGGGCAATGTACTGTCACTGTCTCAAGACATTAATGACAGATTTCTTCAATTTTATAAAACCTTATACGTGTCCAGGGAGGACATAGATTTTGCAGCTGAGGGAATTTTTACACAGTTGCAATGTCACCAAATTAAGCCAAGAGGAGTTTGACCACCTCAATGCAGAGATCTCAATTGAGGAAATACAAATGGTCATCGCCTCACTTAAAAGTGCTAAAGCTCCTGGCCCAGATGGCTTTCCGGGTGAGATGTATAAGAAATTTAGCAGAGTCCTGTGTCCTTATTTACAAAGGATGTTCAGCCAGGCTCAAAACGACCAAGCCTTGCCCCCTACAGTAACCAAGGCTGTTATCATTGTGTTACATAAAAAGGGTAAAGACCCTGAGGAAGTGGGATCCTACCGTCCTATATCTCTATTGAATGTAGATGGTAAGACATTCACAAAAGTACTAGCTAACAGACTTAACCCCCTACTGGGTCAACTGGTACACATGGACCAGACTGGATTCATCCCTAACCTAAATTCATTTTTTAACCTAAGGCGCTTATTTAACATTATATTTTCCACCAGGAGACCTGAAGAGGAGTTAATTGTACTTTCGTTAGATGCGGAGAAAGCATTTGACCAGGTCGAATGGCCATATCTGTTTGAAGTTCTAGACAGATTTAAGTTTGGAGAAGCCTTTATATCATGGATCAGGCTTCTCTATAATAATCCCACAGCAAAAATCCTCACTAATCAAACCATGTCCCCTCTCTTTAAACAGTTCAGAGGGACAAGGCAGGGTTGTCCCCTGTCCCCGCTAATCTTTGCACTGGCCATGGAACCCCTAGCTCAGAGTTTCAGGGTAGACCCTCTGATGCATGGTTATACCACGGGCAAGACAGTCCATAAAATCTCCTTATATGCGGATTACGTTCTTCTATACATAACCAGACCCCAGGCCACTATTCCACTGATCCTAGGCATGATTAATTTATTCAGTAGCTTCTCTGGGTACAGAATAAACTGGAACAAGAGTGAACTCATGCCCATACTCCTGAAGGACGCCTCCTGGCTGCAAACCCTTCCGTTTATAAAATCGCCCCAAAAAATTACCTATCTAAGGGTCAGAATTACAAAGTGCTATTCCTCCTTATTTGGGGCTAACTTCCCTCCCCTGGTATATAGGTTGCAAACAAACATACAATTCTGGTGCTCCCTTTCCCTATCATTGCTAGGCAGAGTGAAAGCCATTAAGATGGTTTTCCTATCCAAACTCTTATATATATTCCAAAACATTCCAATATTTCTTCCTAAATCATTCTTTAAGCATTTAGACTCCATTATAGTACCCTTCTTATGGAACTACAGAACTCATAGGATAGCAAAGACACATCTGTGTAAATCGACTCAGGCTGGAGGGTTAGCCCTCCTAAACTTCTTACTTTACCACTGGGCGTCAAACATACAAATCCTCAACTTTTATCTAGATAAGTCATCTCCAAGCCATGACTGGCTTGAGTTAGAATGGGAGGACTGCCTCCCATATGTCATAGCGGCAGTTCTACTGTCTCCCACCAAACTTGAAAAATTTACATATAGATTTTACCCGGTAATACACAATATGATACGAATATGGAAACATACCAGGTCTCATTTTACTCTCAACCCCCTATCCCACGCTCTTCCAATAGCAGACAATCCTACATTTACTCCGTCTAAGTTGGATGGTGCCTTCAGGCTGTGGAAGGGGGCTGGTATCCACAACGTGGGAGACTTATACCTGGGGGGCTCCTTTGCCTCATTCGCTCAGATTCAGCAGAAGTATGGTCTCCCCGGGAGCCATTTCTTTAGGTATCTATAAGTGAGGGACTATGTTAGAAAACATCTTCCTGGATTTATACATTCAAGTAGCTAATCGATAGTTATGTGCCTCGAAAGGTAATCTAGCTTGGATAAGCAAATATCTGTAATATACGACACCTTACTGTCAACTGACTCGCCGTCATCAGACGGTCTAAAAGCAAAATGGGAGGGGGAGTTACATTTTCCTATTCCAGAGGAAATATGGGAAAGTGGCTTGGGAAACATCCACAGTTTCATTTTCCTATTCCAGAGGAAATATGGGAAAGTGGCTTGGGAAACATCCACACTTGCTCAATCAATGCCAGACACCGGGTTATTCAATTTAAAATACTGCACCGCCTTCATTATTCCAAAGTGGCGCTGCATATTTCACCTACCTGTGAAAAATGCCTATCGGCTGAGGGTACGCTGTTACATAGTTTAGCTCTGTGTCCCAAGATACAATTGTACTGGACAGAAATATTTAAGCTTATATCAGACATACACAACATTCAATTGTAACCTGACCCTCTTTTAATTGTTCTAGGACTGTCTGAGGCGCAAGCCAATCTGACGACTAGTCAACAACACTTTCTCTCATATAGTTTAATTACATCTAAGAAACTGCTTCTTATGTATTGGAAGAGTAAAGAGACTCCCAAGATTAAGATGTGGCTCGATGACCTGGCAAACACCCTACATTTGGAAAAAATAAGACAAGTTCTAAAAGATAACCTACCGAAGTTTGAGAAGATTTGGCTACCCCTATTTCAATACCTTGACAACATGACTATGTAATCCAAATAGTAATAAAATATTTAGTGTATATTCTTCCTAGTGAGTTATAGAGGGCCAGGATGTGCTGGGAGGGAGTTGTTTTGCAATTTTTTATTTTTTGGTATTTCTGTGCATTTTGTATTTTTTTCTGTTTATATACAGTAATGTGGTGTTTATTCTATCAGCAGACATATCCTCAGTTGTATATATTCTATTTTTTCCCATGTTCTGTATATTTGTTGAAAACAGAGCTGTATTCTTGTTCATGCTCATGCACAATCTGCTCAATAAAATATATTAAACAAATTCATGAATGGAAACGTTTCGTACCGCTATCGCAAAGCTGCATTGCAAGCGGAAAACTACTTCAAAACACTTCAAACTACATTCAATAATCTGTCATGGCAGCATCGATTTTTTTAACCGTACACTGACGAAACTGGCGGAATTGGCTGATTTCAAACTGGCACTATCGAACTATTTCCTATAGCCACCATACACAGATTCTGTTCTTCGGCAGTAAAGTCATCGAGGTGAGCATGAACTTTAACCTCAACAGGCTGCGCAAAGATAGTTTGTTTCGCCTAGCTTTTTATAATTTCTGCTAGTTTACACTTAGATATATTATTGCTGTATTTTTGCTTTATATATTTCTTAATTCTTACTACATAGATATTGTGTGCCATGTCACAAGAATTTAATTGTGCAGCATGACGTTGTGTTATGCGGTGCGTTTGATAAATAAACTTTGAACTTTTGGATTTCCTTTATTCGATGTCAACTTCTGGTTGCTCGTTTGCCTGCTTGTGGATCTTGAGTAAATTAAATTCTACCCGCTCCCCAATTGGGACAATACCTCTTCCTCTCCCGAGTCGTATTGTGGTAGAATCAATATACAGTTGTGCTCATAAGTTTGCATACCCTGGCAGAAATTGTGAAATTTTGGCATTGATTTTGAAAATATGACTGATTATGCAAAAAAACATTTATTTGAGGATAGTGATCATATGAAGCCATTTATTATCACATAGTTGCTTGGCTCCTTTTTAAATCATAATGATAACAGAAATCACCTAAATGGCCCTGATCAAACGTTTACATACCCTTGAATGTTTGGCCTTGTTACAGACACACAAGGTGACACACACAGGTGAAAATGGCAATTAAAGGTTAATTTCCCACACCCGTGGCTTTTTAAATTGCAATTAGTGTCTGTGTATAAATAGTCAATGAGTGTTTTAGCTCTCACGTGGATGCACTGAGCAGGCTAGATACTGAGCCATGGGGATCAGAAAGGTACCGTCAAAAGACCTGCGTAACAAGGTAATGTAGCTTTATAAAGATGGAAAAGCCTTGCAAATACCAGTCAGTACTGTTCAATCACTTATTAAGAAGTGGAAAATTCGGGGATCTCTTGATACCAAGCCGAGGTCAGGTAGACCAAGAACGATTTCAGCCAGAAGAAATCGTTGCCAGAAGAATTGTTCGGGATACAAAGAAAAACCCACATGTAACCTCAGGAGAAATACAGGCTGCTCTGGAAAAATACGGTGTGGTTGTTTCAAGGAGCACAATACAAAGATTCTTGAACAAAAATGAGCTGCATGGTCAAATTGCCAGAAAGAAGCCTTTACTGCGCCAATGCCACAAAAAAACCCGGTTACAATATGCCCGACAACACCTTGACACGCCTCACAGCTTCTGGCACACTGTAATTTGGAGTGACGAGACCAAAATAGAGCTTTATGGTCACAACCATAAGCGCTATGTTTGGAGAGGGGTCAACAAGGCCTATAGTGAACAGAATACCATCCCCACTGTGAAGCATGGTGGTGTCTCACTGATGTTTTGGGGGTGTGTGAGCTCTAAAGGCACGGGGAATCTTGGGAAAATTGATGGCAAGATGAATGCAGCATGTTATCAAAAATACTGGCAGACAATTTGCATTCTTCTACACGAAAGCTTGGACTTTCCAGCATGACAATGACCCTAAGCACAAGGCCAAGTTGACCCTCCAGTGGTTACAGCAGAAAAAGGTGAAGGTTCTGTAGTGGCCATCACAGTCTCCTGACCTTAATATCATCGAGCCACTCTGGGGAGATCTCAAACGTGCTGTTCATGCAAAACAACCAAAGACTTTGCATGTCCTGGAGGCATTTTGCCAAGTATTTTGCCACAGTATTAAGAACTAAGGGTATGCAGACTTTTGAATAGGGGTCAGTTCATTTTATTCTTTGTTGCCATGTTTTGTTTTATGATTGTGCCATTCTGTTATGACCTACAGTTGAAGGTGAGTCCCATAAGAAATAGAAGACGTGTTTTGCCTGCTCACTCATGTTTTCTTTACAAATGGTACATTTATTACCAATTCTCTAAGGGTATGCAAACTTTTGAGCACCACTGTATCAACTTCGCCAACAAGACATACAATTTTTCTGAGAAACGTTTTAATACAGAGGATCATCACTGTTCAATTAGAAGAGGACTAAAGGCGAATGCAATTCCCCAGTTCAACCCGTGGAGACAAGACAGATTGTAAGTAATACTTCTGATTGCCATGTTATAATACACAAAGTACACATTGCCTCTGGATATTCTGGGCAAGGGTTGGGGATTAACGTGTTCACCATCGCCGAGGTGACTGTCTGAGGTCATCAAAGACGAAATAGGTAACTTGCTTTCTAGCTAGTGAATACTAACTTTTGTTTATTGTGTATAAACTTACTGATTCACGAACAAATGCATGGATTGATACAATTGTGAACAAAACTGACCGGTAAACACAGGAAGTACCCATTTATTTGAAATGACAATTATATCGCGAAAATTAAAACTTTATTTCAAGTAATACAACATCATCAAGTTCTTTGAGGTAAACAACACCACTTGTCTTGGTTTGGAGTGTTTTAGAGTAGTTTTCTGCTTGCAATGCAGCTTTGCGATAGGGGTACGTACAGTATCCATTAATGAATTTGTATGATACTAATAACGCTAATAACTGACTGAGACAGAGCTGAATACTGGATTGTTTTAAAAAAAATGACTCTATGCCTTAAGGACCAACTGGGAGTAAGGGGCCTGTCACCGAAATATGATTTTTGGACAAACTATCCCTTTAAAATACATGGAACTAAAAGAACCAAGGAAGACGTCAATAAACACTGCTCTTACTGAAGCTCTTTACAATCAAACTGCTCTGTGTGATCCTGTCGCTTTCCCACCATCCCTTGTTCTCTCTCTCTGTCTGTCTATCCTTCTCTTTTAATCTTTCTTTTTGTCAATCCTGCGCTCTCCTTTTCTCTCATCTTCCTTTCTCTATTTTTCTGTCCACCCTTCTCTCTGTCTTTCTGTCTATCATTCTCTCTCTCTCTCTGTCTCTCCCTGTTGTTCCTCTCTTCAGATCCCCCGAGGAAGCGTGTGGACTCCCCTATGTTGAACCGTCATGGCAAAAGGAGACCGGAGAGGAAGTCAATGGAAGTGCTAAGTGTCACAGATGGAGGCTCACCCGTGCCGGCCAGGAGAGCCATCGACATGACACAGCACGGACAGAGGTAAACACACACACACACACACACACACACACACACACACACACAACAATCTCACTTAAAATTTTAATTAAAAAAATTGGTTTATGTTAAAGTGACAACCTGACATTTCACAGGCTTACGGGGACGGGGCGGGATAAGCAGAAATATGGTTTAATGGGACCTCCCTGGTTTGGCTGGACATTGCCTTACACACAAACACAGACATGTCAGGACCCTGAAAAAAGAAGACACTATGGGTTTAGCTGGACATTGGTTCACACGCACGCACAGACGTGACAGGACCCTGAACAAAGAGGACACTATTGGTTTAGCTGGACATTGGTTCACACGCACACACAGACGTGACAGGACCCTGAACAAAGAGGACACTATGGGTTTAGCTGGACGTTGGTTCACACGCACACAGACGTGACAGGACCCTGAACAAAGAGGACACCATGGGTTTAGCTAAACGTTGTCTCACACAAACATACATGATCACAGTACAATGAATGCACATCAACATTAGTGGTCATTTTGTTTAATTAAATCCCTAAGGTTTTACTCATAGTCAATGTATTGTAAATGTTCTGCCCTCTTCTATTTACACTTCTGATTAGATGCTAACTGCATTTCGTTGTACTGTACTTGTAACTTTTCAATGACAATGTTGAATCTAATCTAATATTTAAATTCAGACTTTAAAATGTTTCTTAACATCCAATACCTTAAAAAGTGTTAATCACCAAATTGTAAACTAAATTGATATTTAACATTTCAATAGGGTGCTGAAATCTGTACTCAAATGGAATGAAAGTGATCAATCCATACTAAAAATCTTCTTTAAGAGACAACAGATTAGGGTTAGAGTTGATATTTGAATTACAGACTTTTCAGTTTTATTGCTCCCATTATCTTAGACCACAAAGATTGCTAATAATACCTTCTTTAAAACATATAATCGGTAATATTTCATGAATTTGCTGAAAGCAATAGCCGAATGCATTGAAAGAGACCATTTATCATCGAAAATCTTCTAAAAAGCAGATGTCAGATTAGTGTTTGGTTCAAGATCTGTAGCCACCTCCAATGAAAGTGATCTTTCGCACTAAAAATCTTCTATTAAACAGAAGACAGATTAGGGTTAGAGTAGATTTTTTAATTGCAGACCTTTACATTTCATTTCACCAAACATTTTAGACACCAAAGATTGGTACTTACATCTTAATAAACTAATGAAGTTTTATATTTCAATAGAATGCTGAAAGATGTATCAGAATGCAATGAACATGATCACAAAGTCACATATAAAATCTCTCAAACAGACAACAGATTGGGGTAAATGAAGATATTTAATTTCAGACCTTACGATTCCACTTTTCTTTTATCTTAGACCCTAAACATTTTAAATTACACCATAATATGACATTTAATATTTCAATAGAATGCTGAAAGCTGTAGCCTAACGCAATGCAAGTGATCAATTCACACTAAAAACCTTCTCTTAAACAGAAGACACATTAGGGTTAGAGTAGATAGTTAAATTGCAGACTTAGATCCCAAAGATTAGTACTTACATCTTTATAAATGCTTTGAAGTTCTATTACAATAGGATGTTCATAGCTGTAGCGGAATGCTATGATAGTGATCAATACGCACAAAAAATATTCTAAAACAACAGATTAGGGTTAGAGTAGATAATTTCAATAACAGTCTTTTCTATTTAATTTCTCTCAACATCTTACACCCAAAATATTAATAATTACATCTTTGTAAACTCATATGAAGTATAATATTTTGATAGGATGCTGAATACTGTAGCCAAATCCAATGAAAGGGAGTAATTCCCAATAAAAATCTTAACAGACAACAGATCAAGGTTAGAGTTGATATTTGAATTGCAGATTTTTCAATTTCATTGTTTCCATTATCTTAGACCACAAAGATTGTTCATCATACCTTCTTAAACTCATATAATTTGGGAATATTTCATGAATTTGCTGAAAGCAAAAGCTGAATGCATTAAAAGACACCATTTAACATTGAAAACATTCTACAAAACAGATGTCAGATTTGTGTTTGGATCCAAATCTGTAACCTAATGCAACGAATGCAGTGATCTATTCACACTAAATATCTTCTCTTAGACCTCAAAATTAATTTTCAAATTGAACTGAAAATCTACTAAACACACGTCAGATTACGATCCAAATCCGTAGCGGAAACTGTGTAAATTGTAGCACCCTTTTTTTTAAATGTCATCCAGTCTTAGTCCTTTTGACTAAAATATATGGACGTTTGTCACATTATCATCATAGGAATAATGATTTAGTCTAGTTATTGCCAAAATTATGAAAACAGTGAGACATTTTAGTCAACAAATGTATTTATGTATTAGTCACTTTAGTCATATAAACCTATAGTAATGCCTTTATGTATTAGTCACTTTAGGCTTATAAAACTATAGTAAACTTATCACTGAATTCCATGTACACAAAAATAAATAGTCTTGTTCTGCCAACACGTTTTTTTATGAAGTTGTTGAGGCAGTCAAAACCGTTGCTGGTTTCGATGAGGAAAAATTTTGTGTGTGTGTGCGACTTCTGAAACTTGTCAGTCTTTTCTTGATTTAAGAAATGAAGGCTATTCCATGCAAGAAAATCTTGTCTACTACTCCCTTCAATGAACAGAGCAAACTGTCTCTAACCGGAATATTAAGATGAGTGGGAGGCCCCGATGCACAACGTAGCAAGAGGACAAACACACTGCTCAAAAAAATTAAGTGAACAAGTAATCATCACAGTATAACACAAAGTAAATAAAACTACAGGGATATCAATCTGTCCATTTAGAAGACATAAACGATTTTGAACCAATTTGACCCGTTTTGGTGCAAATGAATGTGACAACAGGTGCACTGTCACATGCGTCACTAATAAATTCCATGAGCATTCAAAGCAAGAAAGAAAACTGTAAATTGATTTAGCAAAAATGTTTGGACCTTTTTTATAATTCTAGTCCATGAAGGTAAACGTACCCTATAAAGCAGAGGTTGCAATTTTAATCAACAGCTTTTGTGCCACGCAATAGAGAACCCTAAAAAAATTAGTCAGTATTCTAAGCCTTGCACATGAAAATGAACCAACAATCAAGGAGTTCAACATGTCACAAACCATGATGCAGTTCTTTAGCTCCAATACAGTTTTAAAAAGTAGATAATTAACTAAGTGTTCCTGTGCTTGGCATACCAAAACCATGCACCTGCTCCCAACAAATTCAAATCGATATGTAGCATCGACAAGCGATTTGTGTAACAGACGGCTGAGCTGCGCAATTCAGGCTTGGGAAGCATTTTACTATATTTCGACTACGTCATTATGACCCACGCCTATAACCAATCACTGGGGTTGCTGTTATGTTTTGCTTGAATCTCTTGCCTGTTGGACAAACAAAGTTTGATCGCAAATTATCCTCTAATTGTTGGACAACCGAAATGTATCGCAAATGAACAACTTAATACATGTTCTGTTTCTAAACGCGATTATTCTGAATAATTTCAAAACAGATTTAGCAGTTTATTCACCTCTTAATAAAGTCATGAAACAGTAATTTTTTGCCGGACCACGTAAGCAGAGCCGGCCAAGAAGAGCGAATGTCTCTTATTGAGTGACTGACTGACTGACCTTTATTAAATAGCGTAGTGGTTAGAGACACAAACTACTAAACAAGAGGTTCTGTGTTTAAATCGCGTCACATTCAAAACAAATTATGCATTAGGATTTGTTCTGGATAGACAAAAACTTTGCTGGCTACAACCTTCATTAGCTACTTTATAGTAAGCCTAAAATAACTGTTTACGGTTTATTGTGACTATTTCTGTTTAGATTTTCAAAGTACACATCCATGCATGCTTTTTGGGGTAATATAGGCTAGATCACAACTCCTTGGGCAGTAAAAGAGTAGGGGTTTCCACGATTCTCTCGTCTTTTCACTTGACGAAAAAGTCAGTTGTCATCGCCCATATTGATAGTTATTGTATCAATGTCATTCACGAATGAAAGAAAAACAAACGTTTTTGTGCCATGAAATGAAATTGCTTTGGCAGTGTAAAGTTCATTCTCACTTCTTTTGACTATTCCAATTAGTAAGTAAGTTAGCAGATACTAGTAAGCCTGTTACAGGCTAATAAGCTGTTAAAACGGCCCATGGCAAAAGCCATACAGTTCAACATTAGTCAGTTTAACACAATGCTTAAACTGCCTAACGTTGCCGACACTCGCCAAACGTATGCCCCTGTGGCACTGTGGTTATAGACACAGTCTTTCATGTAGGAGACCCGGGTTTGAATCCAGTGAGGGCAACAACATTCATTGCTTTTAATTGAGGGCCGGCTGAACTAGGCTTGCCTGGTTCCTTTTCTAGTTTGAGAAGGTATCTTAATCAGTGTACATGGCTACAGCTGTTTTTGTGTTCTTCACTGTTCACTGCAATGTATCTATAGTAGGGGTTGGACGACATGAGAATTTCATGCCACGATTATCCTGGCCAAAGTTATCCCAATTTACGATTTTATCCCGATTAATAACAATCCCTATAACTCTGGTTTCTAGCTCAAAATGGCTGATTGGATAATATTGTTCTTGTGCATTTAAAAAGCCATTAGAGTAAAACAATATCAAAGAAGGTTTTTAATAATTAACTAATACTATAATAACATGTACATCTGTAAATGTGTATGGCTGCGAGTTTCAATGACAATACATTGCAGAGGATGTTGAGTGGCATTTAGAATTGCCATTTGTTCTGCATTTGCCTTCATTGCACATCTATACATTGCACATCTGTATGTCACATCTGTAACATACATTACACTTAATGCAAGTAAATTTTCTGCCCTCTTCTATTCGCTAACTGCATTTCGTTGTACTGTACTTGTGCTTGTTCAATGACAATAAAATTTAATCTAATCTAAAAAAAATCTATATTGAAATATGCGCTCCACCAGTTAAATAAAAGAAGTAGTCAGGAACACTTTGGTGACTGGTAAGAGATTTCTCAAGTAACTTATCTGAGGATCAGGGGTGAAAATAGATTTAATTTCTTACCGGTACTGACCTGTGGGTGCATGCACCTCCGTACGCATTTTGTGCCTTATTAGCTAAGGATAGGCCTATTTGATGTGTCGATTCTAAATAATAACTTTATAATTCACTATAACAGCTCCCCGTTATGTTGTGCGCATCATGTATTGTGCAGATCATGCAGATCAACAATGTTATTTTGGCCCGCGAAAATGATATTCTATTTGTCTTCTCTTGTCATTTTCAGTAGGAAAGTGTTAAAAAATAGCCTACATTATGAACAAAATTATAATTAGAAAGAGATATGTATAATATGTATATCCTATTCATATTTTCTAAAATTTGCAGTTTGTTAAGTTTTTTTCTGCATTCATCTCTCGTAGCTGCATGTCTTCTAATTATCATTGGTTTGTTTGAGCTCAAATTTGTTTCAACAGCTTATTTTCTGCGGTAATGGAATGGACAGGTATTTGCATATAGCGGGAAGTGGAGACGTGATCTGAATCTTTTTTCCTAAGCTACAAAGTGTAGTGGTCAGACTAGTAGGCCTACTGTTGTAAAGGAATTGGAAAACTAGTTTATTCTTTGTATCATTCTCCTTCGCAATGAATAGCCTAAAACACTGTTAACTTAATATAGAAGCACCATAACTCTTGGGGGACATTCATTTCAATTAGCCTACTATCAGACACCCTCCCACACACCTTTATAGCCTACACATGTATACAGGCCAGGTAGGCCTAATTTGTACTCAAGCTCCTATTCAACAAATACATGAAAATGCACACATTAGAGGGTGAGCGAGATGCGTTTATAATACAAACTCTCTTCTTGGCTCCACATTTTAAAATAGGCATGTCCAGCGATAAAATAAAATGCAGGTGCAACATCAATGGCCACTGCAAGACAGGTTAAAACAATTTAGCGGACTTAAAGCAGCCTTTTTGTTTTTCGGACACATTTCAATCTGGTATCCTAATTATCCGAAAAAAATAAAGATCTGATTGTCCCTCATCCCTGGCATATTTCGGATTGGATATTACCAACATGAGATATCAGTCGGATTGGGTATTCATTTTACAAAGAAAATCAGGCAGATGTTTTGGGTATCGGACAAAAACGTCACGGATACAGTTCGGCAGGGACATATTTCGTGATCCCACGAAGACCTCGACCTTAGGACACTTTCTTGCCGGACAGTGAAGCACATTCAAGTGGTTCTAAGATGTTTATTCTTGCACATCCCCCGGGAAGAGACCGATAATAGACTGATGGAAATAATGGGTCTTTTTGTAATTTAAGATTGCATTCTTGCAATGGAGAGTTTCAAGAACTTTTTTTTTTAGTAAAATCACTAAAAAAAGGAATACTTCGGTGACTCGCAAGAGCTTTTTCTAGTCACTCCTCTGCAGATCAGAGGTGAAAATAGATTTAATTTCTTACCGGCACTGACCTGTGAGCGCATGAACTTCCGTGTGCATTTAATGTGCCTTATTAGCTATTCCACAGCCTATATGTACTGAAAGTGACAGGAGAACACAAATAGAATATGATTTGCGTGGGCCAAAATAACATTGACTATCTACATGAGCTCCCGGTTATGTTGTGCGCATCATGTATTGTGCAGATCATGTAGACAGTCAATGTTATTTTGGCCCGCGCAAATCATATTCTATTTGTGTTCTCCTGTCACTTTCAGTAGGAAAGCCTTAACAATTTGCCTACAATATAAACAAAATTATAATTAGAACATCCAAAGAGATGTGTGTATAATGTATATCCTACTCATATGTTCTACAATTTGCAATTTGTTAACAGGTTTTTTCGGCATGCATCGTAGCTCCATGTCTTCTAGGATATCATTGGTTTGTTTGAGCGCAACACTGATTCAACTGCTGCAACACGACTACATAACGGGAAGAATGAGCACATAGTCTACGCTACAGTTAAGTATTTTGCAGGTTAATAAAATTCAGTTAATAGCGAAGCTGTCCGTTTCATTACTTTATATTCTTGTAATAAATATATACATGTTAATTAAATGGTAATCTGCATGAGAAATATAGAACAAAACATTTTTTGTCTTGCCTAAGGCGGCGCGTCCAGAACCAGCCCTGGATACAGACAGTCAATGATAACTAAATAATGATTTATATTTAATTTCACATGACATATATGGACTCTTGAAACTTCCACAAGCAAAAAAAAACTATTTGCGATAATGCAGTTATGTGCTAAACCCTGCGGTAGGCATCACATGACTGCTGAGTTGCGGTGATCGTCACAGCCCTAATTACAACAGCATGGCTCCATGGTAAAAGTGTCCGGGTGCTAAATAGGCCTGCCTGGAGTCCAGACCTGTCATCCTTTGAAAATATTTAACTCATTATGAAACGAGAAATATGACAAAGGAAACCATGGACACTTGAGAAGCTGCAATCCTATATCAAGCAAGAATGCGAAAATATTTCACTTTCAAAAGTATAGCAATTGGTCTCCTCAGTTCACAAACGCTTAGAGTATTGTTAAAAGAAGAGGTGATACAACAAAGTGGTAAACATGCCCCGTCCCAAATTTTTTGAAACGTGTTCCCAGCATCAAATTCAAATGGGCATGTAGTTTTCCAGAAACAATATTCTAACATTTAATATGTTGTCATTGTATTATATAATTAAAAATAGAGATACATGATTTGCACATCATTGCATTCGGTTTTTATTTGCATTTTACCCAGCGTCCAAATATTTTGGAAACAGGGTTGTATTTTACTATCAAACTAGACTCAAGATTTTCAACTAATCACGAATGCTTGAAAGTCTCCATAAGGCATAACGTCCTCCTACACCATCATAAACACATACACTCCATAAAATATGAAAACAGTTCATACTGAAAATTAATGTTTGAAAGTTCTCCCTAAGGAATGGTGTCCTCATACAGAAGTATTTACTAACACATATCACAATTAAACACATATGGAATAGAGAATAGGAAGCATTTAAATCGGAAAAAAGACAATTTAGTAACATAACCTTGTCAGTTTTACTGACATCATAATATTTAAGACATTATTCAATTATTTAAATCTTATAAACTTGGCGGATTGAAACTCGGATGCTGACTGGCCGACAGACGTGACACACGTAAGCAATAAATCTGGGGGGTGGTATAAGGTCAATATAGCACGGCTAAAAGCTGTTCTTAGGCACGATGCAACGCAAAGTGCCAGCACACAGTGTTTAATTCACAAACCCCAGAGATGCCTTATTGCTCTATTAAATTGGTTACCAAGGCGAGTAGTAAAAAGCAATGTGACATCATACCCATGGTATACGGTCTCTCAAAAAAACAGGTGGGTGGAATCATGAATACTGATTGGCTGATAGGCAATTTATGGGACTGTATACCACGGCAATGATATGAATTTAATTCTGTAATTGTTTTGGTAACCATTTTAAAGGAGCAACCAATTTATATTGCCAAAATACTCCACGATGCATCGTGCCTAACACCAGCTCTTAGACGTGGTATATAGGTCATATACCACACCCCTCGAGTCTTGCTGTTTACATGAACACTGAGAACATCCAAGACCATACAATATATACATCTGTACTTATGATATATTTAATGATTTAAATATATAAATCATTATAACCTTTTCAATGTGTCGTGACTGCATTTTCCTGGACATGGATTTGCTATGAAGAGGAAGAGGACATTTAAAATCAGTAGCCTAATAGTATTATACTATCAAACTAGACTCATGCTTTTCAACTAATCATGAACGCTTAAGCATCTCCATAAGACATGATGTCCTCCTACACCAGTATTGGATCATAAACACACACACACACACACTCCATAAAAAATGTAAACAGTTCATACTGAAATTGAATGTTTGAACGGTCTCCATAAGGCATGGTGTCCTCGTACACCAGTATTGGAGCAAAAACACACACACACACAAACTCCATAACACAAGAAAAAAGTTCATGACTGCATTTTCCTGGACATGGATTTGTTATGAAGAGAACATTTAAAATAATTAGCCCAAAAGTACAACCTGGTTTCTAAACGTGTTGGGACACTGTGTAAAATGTACAGGAAAACAGAATACAATGATGTGCAAATCATTGAAACCCTATATTCAATATAAAATAATACAAAGACAACATTTAAATGTTAAAACTGAGAAATGTTATATTTTCTTGAAAAAATATATGCCCACTTTGAATTTCATGACAGCAACACGTTTGAAAAAAGCTGGGACAGGGGCAACAGAAGACTGGAAAACGTGAGTAATGCAAAAAAAAATAACTGGTGGAACGTTTCACAGCCAATTAGGTTAATTGGCAACAGGTCAGTAACATGATTTTGGTAAAAAAAAAAAAAAAAGAAGCGCATTCCAGAGAGGGTGAGTCTTTCAGAGGTGAGGATGGGCAGGGGTTCGCCACTCTGAAAGACTGCACTGGCAAATAGTGCAACAAATTGAGAATAATTTTTCTCAATGTCAAATTGCAGAGTTTGCGGATCTCATCATATATGGTACATAAGATTATTAAAAGATTCAGAGAATCTGGAGAAATCTCTGTACCCAAGGGACAAGGCCAAAAACCAATATTGGATGGCTGTGATCTTTGGGCCCTCAGGCGGCACTGCATTAAAAACAGACACGATTCTGTAGTGGACATCACTGCTTGAGCTCAGGAACAATTCCAAAAACCACTGTCTGTGAACGCAGTACGTCGCTGCATCCACAAATACAAGTTAAAACACTACCATGCAAAGAAGAAACCATATATAAACAAGATCCAGAACTGTCACCACCTTCTCTGGGCCCGAGCACATTTAAGATGGACTGAGGCAAAGTGAAAAACTGTTCTGTGGACTAACAAATCAAAATGCGAAATTATTTTTGTGGATCGTGGACGCAGCGTCCTCTGGGTTAAAGAGAGGGTCCACCCGGGTTCTTATGAGCGCAGTTCAAAAGCCAGCATCCATGATGGTATGGGGTCCATGACATGGATGACTTGCACATCTGTGAAGGCACCATTAATGCACAACAATAAATACAGGTTTGGAGCAACATATGCTACCATACAGACAACATCTTTTTTAGCAAAGGCCTTGCTTATTTCAGCATGACAATGCCAAACCACTTTCTGCACGTATTACAACAGCATGGCTCCGTAGTTAAAGTGTCCGGGTGCTAAACAGGCCTGCCTGGAGTCCAGACCTGTCATCCTTTGAAAACATTTAACTCATTATGAAACGAGAAATATGACAAAGGAAACCATGGACACTTGAGAAGCTGCAATCCTATATCAAGCAAGAATGCGAAAATATTTCACTTTCAAAAGTATAGAAATTGGTCTCCTCAGTTCCCAAACGCTTACAGAGTATTGTTAAAAGAAGAGGTGATACAACACAGTGGTAAATATGCCCCGTCCCAACTTTTTTGAAACGTGTTCCTAGCATCAAATTCAAATGGGCATGTAGTTTTCCAAAAACAATATTCTAACATTTGATATGTTGTATTATATAATTAAAAATAGGGATACATGATTTGCACATCATTGCATCCTGTTTTTATTTGCATTTTACCCAGCGTCCCAAATATTTTGGAAACGGGTTGTATTTTACTATCAAACTAGACTCAAGATTTTCAACTAATCACGAATGCTTGAAAGTCTCCATAAGGCAAAACGTCCTCCTACACCAGTATTGGATAATAAACACACACACTCCATAAAATATGAAAACAGTTCATACTGAAATTGAATGTTTGAACTGTCTCCATAAGGCATGGTGTCCTCATACACAAGTATTAGATCATAAACACACACTCTATAAAATATGAAAACAGTTCATACTGAAAATTAATGTTTGAAAGTTCTCCATAAGGCATGGTGTTTCATACAGAAGTATTTACTAACACATATCACAATTAAACACATATGGAATATTAAGAATAGGAAGCATTTAAATCTGAAAAAAGACAATTCAGTAACATAACCTTGTCAGTTTTACTGACTTCATAATATGTAAGATATTATTCAATTATTTAAATCTTATAAACTTGGCGGATTGAAATTCGGATGCTGATTGGCCGACAGCCGTGACACATGTAAGCAATAAATCTGGGGGGTGGTATATGGCCAATATAGCACGGCTATATGCTGTTCTTAGGCACTATGCAACGCAGAGTACCAACACACAGTGCTTAATTCACAAACCCCAGAGATGCCTTATTGCTCTATTAAATTGGTTACCAAGGCGAGCAGTAAAAAGCAATGTGACATCATACCCATGGTATACGGTCTCTCAAAAAAACAGGTGGGTGGAATCATGAATACTGATTGGCTGATAGGCAATGTATGGGACTGTATACCACGGCAATGATATGAATTTAATTCTGTAATTGTTTTGGTAACCATTTTAAAGGAGCAACCAATTTATATTGCCAAAATACTCCACGATGCATCGTGCCTAACACCAGCTCTTAGACGTAAACCCAGGTAGGTGGAATCATGAATACTGATTAGCTGATAGCCAATGTACATGAGACTGTATACTACTGCTATGATATCACTTTTTAATTCCGTAATTACTTTGTTAACCCTTTTAAAGGAGCAACAAGGCACAGCAGGAGTTTGTGGTATATTGCCAACATACTCTGTGATGCATCGTGCCTAACACTAGCTCTTATTCATGGTATATTGGTCATATACCACACCCCTCATGCCTTGTTGATTACATGAACACTGAGAATAACCAAGACTATATACATCTGTACTTAGAATATATTTTATGATTTAAATAAAATAAGTGCATTTTCAATGTGTCGTGACCAGGGTTTAAGTTAGCTGGCAAATGCCGGCCTTTTGCCGGTATCATGTGTAGTTGTCCGGCAGATGAAAAAAATCAACAGCCAAAATGCCAGGTGGGAAAAATGCTAAATAAATAGATTAAAAGCATATTAAATAGCCTAATATTGTGTGACCTATATGATGTTGCCAAGAAAACAGCAAGCTCCCGTTCGCTTTTATAGTAAGACATTACTGAGTGTTTGGTCATGTGACTAAGCGTGGTGCGAGACTCAAAAGCCAAACTGTCCCACAGCAACTCCAGAGCATCCCTGGGTCAGTTATTTTTTAAAAACAAGCAATGGTGCAAATGAGGCCAGCAAGATCACAGAAAAGCATCAGGCTCCTGCTCCTCCTCGTTTAATTTGACGGGCTTGGAATGCAGAGAAATACATTTAATGTAGGCTAATGTCTTAATATAATTGATATAATTGATCTTCACAAAACGCAACCGCATAGCAATGACAATTATGTTTCCCTGCGCATCGTGACGTTTCACCTCTTGCTCTGCTGCAAATATTATAGCCTAGTTATTTGAAATAACCTTCCTTACATAGCAAAACATTTTTATGCAATGGGAGAACATATTTAAATCCATACATTTTAATGGGCATTATCTAATTAGGAAATATGTTTGGAAATTACAAAATTCAACTTACAATATTAGTGAAAATATTTTACACATGCGTGAGTGTTTTTTTGTCAATCAGAGTTGATGGGACAAATAAGTGACTAAAATGTGTTTTTTAATGTTGTGAAATTAGGCTACATTATGGTGCATTCCAAAACAATTCTAAACTAGGTTTAAACAATTCTAAACTAGGTGAAATTACAAAGCAAATGAGTTTCAGTAAATGATCTGCATCTGTAACTTTACGCAGAGCCTGTCAAACGCTCTAATACACGCATGGGCTAGACAGGCTAAGGAAACTAGTGTTAGACCAATTATCGGCCTGGCCGATTATCTGCGTCAATTTTTGCCTTTTACTAGTTTAGCTGTTATCGGCCCTTGGATATTGGCCAAGCCGATAATCCCTTTCATGTAGTTGATCAAAATGCCTTGCTGGTGCGCAGATCTAAAAGCTGCTGCCAGCCACCGCTAACAGAAAGGTGTCATCTTTCAATAAAGGAAATATTCTGCAGTGTGATCCTTTGATTTTTCAGTGATCCTAAGAACAATCAAGCAAGGTAAAGTATTTTCCTATTTGAGTCTTTGGACTATTACAAAGCATTGTGGTTTTGATGCTTAGTTTAATTGAATACTAAAGGTTACTGCTTTTCAACCAAAATCAATTTAATTTAAAGTCAGTTTTCTGTCTGTGTCGTATGTGGCATTTTTCTGGTGTAAATTTTATCCAAATTAAAAGATGGGGAATATCAGCATCAGCTTTAATAAAAAAACGATATTGGTCTAAAACTAATGGAAACTAACATAATTTGCATTGTATTTGTTGAGACATTTCTAACATTGGCCCTTATTCAGATTGGAAACATGATTTTGGAATCAAAATATTGTGCAAGTAGATCGTTGTCTATAAAAATAATTGTGATCTGTCTCAAATAATAGCAATCAGGCAATTATGTAATAGTTGCGACACTGTCAACCCTGTCCCTCTTTTTAGAGTACCAGACGAGCATGGCAAAATAGAGAATCAACTCGGTCAAGCTGAACTTGGGTTTTCTACCCCTCCCACACTCATGTGCGCGTTGTTTGTGAGTTTGATTGCATTATAGAATTGTACCAAATCAAGTCTATAAAAGGTTGGAATACTTTGACAGCATTCCATTTGTTCTGTACATTCTAGAGAACTTTTTGTATGGTTTATGTTTTGAAAATGGAGACTTTGAAAACTACCCAGACCCATGGCCTTTTATTAAAACATGTTGGATGAGTCTATATGGAAATATACACTTTTTTGGGTTTGCGGTTACTGCAGCTGCTGCTGTCTTTCTCTCAGTCTCCTCACTCTCATTGACTGACCGCTTTACTGCCTGGCTGCAATAACAATGATTTGCTAAATTAGCTGCTAATTTTGTTATTGCATGAGACCTATGCTTACTTATTTATGAGCACATGTGCTTAGACAAACATGGATCACACCTGGTTCAGTTCAGTCCACTGAAAAGGTATTTACAGGACATAAATAAGAGATTCATGCTGTACAAGAGATTTATGAGTACAAAACAAATAAAAAAAAGTGTTGTGTGGAATTAGCACAGATTGTCCGTATGTTTATTCCATTTCATGTACAGTGCAGAATGGAGATAATCATCTATAACGTTTTTCTTAGAATATGCCCTCAAGTTTAGTCTCTATAGAAATATCTCTTGCCACCTCGCAAACAGGGCCAATCACAAGGCCAGCTCACAGGTACATGGTTTTTTAGACACTAAAAGCTAAATCCTTTTGAAAACACAAAAACAACTGCTGGCACTTTAGAGTCCACTGGTATCCATCATATGTTCGCTAACGTTAGCTGGAAACAATTACCTAACTTATGGCTAACAAGCAGGCAACAATTAGCTCACGTGTCGGACAGAAACACAACGTTAACAAATGTTTTAGGCACATGCAAACTATTTTTATATCCCAAAAGTTCCAAATTATTGTAAATTGGACAGTGTTCACCTTTCCACAACACACAGAGTCGAAAAGGGATTTGCCCATGCGTTTACGTACAACCGAGAGTCGGCAAACTCAGCATCACAACAAACAAATCATCACAACAAACTGTGAACATTGAACTGGAGGAGCAGAAGCGGCGTAGCTACGTCGAATAATGATGTATTAATCTCCATGTCGGTTGATACAAACTCCGTACACGTCTGTGTTGCTGCTCGAGAATCGGGATGTTAGATTTGCTCAGTAGATTTGTTTTTTATTAAAATGTTTAAAAAAAGAATCAGGCGCTATTAATTTCTGCGTAATTTTAACTGGGATACCTGTGTACATGGACAGAAAATTGCATAGTTGGTACGCAAAATGCGGGCATGTTGGCAGGTCTGTTATAGCCTATATATGCTCAGTTCGCAAAGATTATGAAGAGTTCATTCTGCTGACTAATTTAAATAAAAACATTTGTTGAATCGTAGCGTTTGTGTTTTATTGCTGTTTAAAAGTAGGCTATTATATGGCAATTTAAAACATATAGCTGTTCTGTATGGCCGGAATTCTGAAAAGTCTCGCGTAAACGGATCTCCTGTTACTTTAAATTTTTGGCAAACAGCGTTTCGGTTACTTTTGTAGGCAAAATAGATCTGGTATAAACTACTTTAATGGAACAAGCCTCATTAACACATACATTTTGATGAATATAGTCTAATCTGCGATTTGTCAGTGCACTTATTTTATCCCAAGTCATGTGCTGGTTTGATGCTGGTTAGATAGCGTCGGACTTCGTACGTGCTATACGGCATAATACAAAGAGGCAGTCCGCTCTCGTAGCATACATATCATTGGACTTGCTGCATTAGCCAGCCCGCAAAAAACACTTAGGATTGACCAAAATCCTGCGGCACCCTGCCTGGCATGCTAAGCGAACATTTTTCAATAATAACATCAAGTTTAATCTCAGTCTAATTAACAAGTAAGCCTGTTTGAACACCAGAACACGAGAAGTACTGTAGCCTACTGTACATATTATTACCTAGCTAGCTACTGTACTGTACTAGCAGTCATTACCCTGCTAACGTTAGCTGAATAGCAAATGTATAACTGTATTAGCTATAACATCGTCAACTAAATTATACATTTAATCAATCGTATGAATAAAACATGAATTACTTACTTATTTAGTAAAGACAGCCATTTGAACAATCCTCTTCACAGCACGGTCTCATTAAGATTTTATTTCCTGAGGAACGGCAAGCTTAAGCCTATCTTGGCGGGGTTTTCACTAGCTGTAGGCTCGCGACACAGAAAGAAGCTAGTTTGCCGCCAGAACGCCGAGACTCACAGCCGCAACCGCGAATCAACGATCGTGACCGTTATTGACAGAGGCAGTAGCCAATCGGTGATCAGAGATGTATACAACCAATGAGCCAATGAAAAAAATCGTATCAAGCTGCACTACCAACACCCAGATATAGGGGGAGTTTGGGCTGTGTGTGACACACAACAAAAAACGGGTCTTTATAGTATATTAGGACATGAGTTAAAAAAGCAGGACATACTTAATAACAATGAAATAAGTACTTCTACAGTGCCCGACTTATGGGAACATTGAAAATGTCCTCATAAACCAAAATGTCCCCATAGTGCTGGTGAGATTTCAGGTCAAATGTCCCCCTATACCATATAAACAAGAACACACACACACACACACACACACACACACACACACACACACACACAGGAACAGAGGTACACACACATGCATGTGCGCACACACCCAACTGTCACCCCCATTTTTCCCTATTCCACTCCATCACATCAACTTGCACTTGGGGTAGGGAAAGAGAATGTATTTGAGAATGCACACTCAGTTCATACCTTGAATACACTGAGAAACACCCACATAATTAGTATTATTTTTTTCTGGAAAAACTTGGAAAACAATTTCCTAGTTTCTATTTTCAGTAACACTTTCCGTTAAGTCGACACTTATTACTATGTAACTGCAATGTAAAAACATGTAAACAACTGTATTAACAACAATGTAATACCCAGGTTTTATATTGTAATTACAACAGAATAATGATTTATCAATACAAGTTATTTCACTTGTGGAAAAACAAAAGGTAATTACATACATCCTGCAGGATGCTATTCCAAGTGTGTAATTACACATTATTTTTGTTTTAGTAATTACATTGTTTTATTACACATGTAAAAAAACATATTGGAATTACACTTCTGCAGTCGGCTCTGTTGCACCATATGAATAGCTACACCGAAGGTGTTGTCTCTGTAGCTAATCCTAATGGTAGCTGTCCCTCCTATATCTAGATGCTGACCCTCAAACATAGCCTGACAGAGAGGGATAGGATATTGTTTATGCCACTTTTGTGTAAACATGTCTCATTTATGGCTTTAGGGATTGACCTTTGAGTGGTGTGACCGAAAGGTGAAGGTGATTATGGGATTAATAATTTATCGTTTATGTCAAAAGGTTAAAAGGGGTCATTTCCAGACTTCTCAGGTGTCTTTTAGGGAGGGGATGGTTTTTTATGAGGTTGACCCAGGATGTTTGGGTAATGAAAGTGATTTATATATGTTTTCACAGGTGTAAGATGCTTTTTAAATGTGTTTCTTATGGGAGGGGGATGAGCCCGTGTTTCTTATGATTAGGGAGGGGCTGTGGTACTCTTCAGAGGAAGTCGCTGGTCAAGGGGGGTCAGGGTGATGGCCTTCTGAGAGGAAGGGGTCTGGTTTTAGTGCTCTTGGGGCAGGGAGTGTGTGCCATAAAAGAGGTAAGTTCCTTCTTGGCCAAAGCTAAACTTTAGCTTTTTAATTTCCATTAGATTTTTAAGATCTTTGCTTCAAGTGAAAGACAAAAATGGCTTTGGTACTGAGCGATACACCGTTGGTAGCCCTGACTTATGAAGTAGGCTGTAGAATGGAAGATAGAAAAGTGGAAGACTATGTTCCAGAAATATTTGATGTACCAAAGAAGCGCTCCCTCAATCTGTATAGAACTCAAGCGCCGTCCTTTAAGCTATTGACAGATCAACAAGACTTGTCTGATGGTAATATGCTTTGGTTTATTTTTGATTACCCTGCCTCTAAAGTGAAGCTGTACAGTTTGTCCATGGGAACTGAATATACAGATGCCACATTAGGCGTGGAGTACCGTATCAACGACTGGAAAGTATTACGTCATGTAGTATGTCCTGAAATAAGGACAACTATGAGAGGCTACACTTGTTACAAAAATATGGAGATCAGATGGGAAGGTGTATCAAGCTCTTCAGAGAGAATGCATCACAGAATAGATGTACGGAGAAAAAATGGGCCTCCAACGGGTTTTGTTGACATTTCCTCTTTCACGGAGAAAATAAGTTACGCAGAAGCGTAACTTAAGTGTACGGATACCTGTTAACGTATGGACGGATACCTGTTAACGTATACCTGTTAACGATCTGGAAAACAATATGTTTCGGAGAATTGATGAGCTATTCATGCAAAGTCAACAATGGCGGAGCGTTGTTAAACTACGGAGATCTATTATAGTAGACGACAAGTCTAAAGAACCTGCGGCTAAAAAGATCTATAAAGAGAGGATATATGGCGAAGTAGGAATGACAAATTACTCTAGTTAAAGTTGAATTCAAAAGCCACGCCCCACTGTCAAAGGAACGATGCAGCAATAAAAGGACAGGCCAAATGTAAGTTGAACACCATTCAGAGAACCATGGCTGCTATGGACTCTAATGGTGTGCGTATCCCCGTCATCATATCGAAATCTCGGAAAAGACCTTTCACCTATTTTCCTTTTACAGACAGTCCTAAGTCACTGTGCCTTAGTAAGGATGAAGATGGTCGGGACAGGGATTGGGACGTCAGTCCACCGACCTACTCACCTATTACGCTGCCACCTACTCCGCCACCTGACCCGCCAACCTATGGTCGGGGTTCAGACATTTTTGACGGAGGACTCAGCCTGGTTTTTGTAAACGCTATAAATGCCTCCATTGTAACACTTTTAGGGATTGTGATCGAGGAGCACAAAAAAGAAAACTGCCACGGGTGTCTCACAGGCCACGGAAGTCAGCAACAGCATCAGTGTCTCTATGATTGTCCTAAATATATATAAATACAATGCCAATTTTGAAGCCCTGATGACGCGACTGTGGTCTGACCGATTCATACCAGTGCTTGCCAGAGCCCTGAAATCCTTGGGGGTTGAAGTTGAACTACCTCGTGTTCGTGGGATTTCAGAGGTTTTTTTAAATGAGTCCATCATGAAGACCCTGAACAAAATCTCCAACTCGCTGCTGGGTGAGAACAAAGACCGACAAGGCCTGGTAAACGAAGTTGTGACTTTCTGGCGGAACAGACCGGAAGATAAAGAAAATCTTTCTCCGAGTCAGGCATTCAGTGCCTAAAATATCCAGAAAATCTTTCTCCTGAAACCCTTAAGTCTTAATTGTTATAACCGTTGTAGTGTTTTACTGATATAACCATTGTAGTGTTTTATTGATATAATGGGTAACTGTTTATGTATGTTATTTGAAAGAGTAAACCGATATTTTCTTTTGAGAAATATAACAGAACTTATGATGCAAATTATTGAAAGGAAAGTGAATGACACGTCCAAAACTTTTGTTAATGTTGAACGTGTGCAAAGAATGGAAGAAATCTTGGATCATGTGCGTAACTGTGTTATGACTCAGAATTGGGGGGACTTGGTATTGCATGGTGTAGAGGGGCGACTAGAAATATCATTACCCAAAGTTTTAAGTTTTTTCTTTGAACCGCCAATGACATGTAACGTCTATCATTTATTTTGTTTGTATGCTTATATAATCGATGTGTGTGTTTTAAAAATACAGAACCATATGTCTGTAAATGTAATCAATGTATTTACTGTTATGAATTTTTATATAACCGACAATGTTGATTTTAAACTCTTGATTGAACTCATGAATCTCGTGAAATAAAGATGTAAAAATGGAAATATGTATTGGAATCGCTTCATTTTTTATTTCTATAAGTGTCTGATACATACTTTGTAATATTCATAATTATTGAAGTTAGGAGGATGGAGCAGCTAATGAAAAACATGTATTTTAACCCTTCTCATCCGGGCTGGTTTGGGGGAAAGGCTAAACTTCAGAGAGCCGTTGCACAAAAAAACAGAAGTAGTATAAGTGACGCACAAGTAACTGATTGGACACTTATACTCTCCATAAGCCAGTGAGAAACCTTCCTGCAAAATAGGGTGTTTACCACCCAAGGACTATCACAGTTTCAGGCTGACCTGTGTGATATGCAAGGTTTTGCTGATAAGAATGATGGAAATCGCTACATGTTAACGGTAGATAGATATTTTCTCAAAAGTAGCTTTTGTGAGAGTGTTAAAAAATAAGAGCGGGGCGGAAGTGACTAGGGCTTTTGCATCTATTTTGAAAGAGAGTGTAATTCCCAAGAAAGTCCAAACGGACTCTGGAAAGGAATTCTTTAATTGTACATTTAAAAAATTAATGAACGAGCACTATCCATTTTGCTACGCGTTCGGATTTAAAAGCTTCCCTTATTGACTGTTATAACAGAACTTTAAAGCAAAGGATGTGGAGATAGTTTACAGCTCATAACACAAGGCGTTATGTTGACGTGATTCAAGATCTGGTAACGAGTTACAATAATAGCTATCACAAAAGCATTCGTATGAAGCCTTTAGACGTCACATCCTAGAACACATTTGAAGTCTTTAAAAGCAATTGCTTTTAAATTCCAAACAGGTGACACAGTTCGCATCTCAAAGTTGTGCGGTGTTTTTGACAAAAAATATGAGCAAGGCTTCAGTGATGAATTATTTACAGTGACAGAATGTATCCCGCGTATCCCCCCTGTTTATAAATGAAAGGTTACGATGATGAGTCTATTGATGGAACCGTCTATGAATTAGAACTCCAAAAGGTGAAGATAGCTATAGACAAAGTATTTCACATAGAGGAAATTCTAAAACGAACCAAATTACAAGGAGAAACGCATGTATTTGTTCGCTGGAAAAACTGGCCTGAAAAATTCAATAGCTGGGTCTTAGAGTCGGACATTTTAAATGCATAAAATCATTGCTCAGCAAAAGCATTGGTCACAAGCAATTTAGTAAACCATGGAAAGCTCCGGTTTTTATTTGACTCTGCCCAGCAATGCCTCTGGGGATATTTATCCCCTAAATCAGAGCACAAAATTCAAAACTAGTTTCGCGAAACCGATACATTTGCGTGGAGATTGGGATGTAGGTCTAGCCGAAATTATATATCCGCATAGCTGGCCAAATATATTAAAAAACGATTTAGAGTTTTTCTACAAAAAATAATTTAAGCCTCCTGTGGCTATCCAATTTAGCACAGGCTATTATAAAAACATAGAAGCGGTTGTCTATGGGGTGAACCAGGCCTTAAGTGATAAGGATAAGAATGTGTTTTTAGGATATGACAATAATCAAAAGCGAATGAAACTTGTAAGTGAAGATTCCGATTCTGCGATCAAAACTCGAGGCAGTTTAGCTTACGTTTTAGGCTTGCAATCTGACAAGTGGGCGGAAGCGAAAGATATTCTGTCTCCATTGCTGACTGATATACACGGAGGATTTTATAACATGTTTGTGTTATAAAAATATTATATATTTTCAAAGGGTCGAAGTTTTGTGCCGGTCTTACGCACGGGACAGACGGTGATATCATCACAATTATGCTCGACCACACTACGTACCGGTAGCGAAAAGGTATATTGATAACATACATTTTGAGATTAAGACGGATCAGAATAAAAATATAGTATTTGATTGGGGTAAAGTGACTGTTAAACTCCATTTCCGACCCGCTCAGTCCTCACATATTTAAAGATGTTACACAGTCCGCATCTTGACCCTAATCGTTACGTATCTTACTATGTGGATCAAGTAGGCAATGGGTTACTGGGCTATTATGGAACCCCGACCATGTATGGTTCAGGGGTGGGCGGCATATTCCGTAATCTATTTAGGATGGTAATTGGAGTTAAAGCTAATGGTACGACTATTTTTACCTTGGTGAAAGACATTTTGTACTAGATAAAAAACAGATAAGTTTCTATGATGAGTATATTGAGTAAAAGCGCTAGCAATTTCAGGAATTTCACCACCTGCAAACAGCATATCATCCAAAACTAGAAGGTTATTTCTGGTCGGAGGAAAGAGTTGATCATCATTCAATGATTCAGGTATTCCTTAAACAAATTTTATTTTTATTTTCTTCAACATTTCATCATACATTGGTTGATAGCAGGAATAACACCATACAATATCATCATATTTTTGAGTTAATACATGTTCAGAATTTTCTAAAACATTTTTTACAAAACAAGTCTTTCCACTGCCAGACGGGCCGGCTATTAAAGCTGAAAAAGGACATTGCAAGCGCGGGTCAAAACCTTCTACAGAATTCATCTTGTCTAATCAAAAGCCAAATGGCAATGTGGTACCGTCTGCTAGCAGTACTCTCTTGTCATACACCACCCGGAATGTTTTCGTGAGTGGGACGTTTTTTAAATTGAAACCCATTTTATCCCTCACAATTCTTTTGTAGGAGGTAGAGATTTCCTCACTAGTTCTGTCTTTTATGAACCCATCAACCAATCGTGTGATCGATTCTAGGTTTACCTCAGGGGCGTTTTCATAGTTTTGTGTGATGCCTTTGGCCTTCAAGACTACGCGGTTGTTTTTAGTCCTAAAACCATAACTCGTGGGACCGCAGGATGCCCATTCTGTGATATGGTCACCATCTTCAAGCTCATTCGTTAAACCACCCAAATAATTGCTCAGAGGGGGTTTCCATTCACCTGCCTTGCTAACATAGACCACAGAGTCTGTGTCATGGTAATGCACGCGCCTCTGCAGCTTGTCCATCAGATTGTACAATTCAAGACGTCCATAGGCTATCGTAAAGGCAGCAATCAGTACGTTCACGTTGCCAGGGGACCTAAGGTAATTTTTTCTATACCTCCACTGTACCAGAGCAACGTCTTGATTCAAAAATGAAAAATAGAAAATTTCAAATCGGTTTGAAAAAATTAACTCTGTGAATTGTTTGGGGTCTTTAACAAGGGTTGTTGTCAGCATATTACTTCTCTGAGCATACTTTCCCCAAAAATTGGTCATAAAAAGCTTTGAAACACTTCTCTTTGCCTTATTGACTTGTATTTTTTTAGGATCCAAACCTATGCCCTCTTTGTCATAATTATCCTGAATGTACCTGTCTTTGCTCTCTTGATCGGTGGCTGATGCAGGATAACCTGAAACCATCTGCTTGCCCTCTCAAGAAAGTCTTGATATACTCTTTAAAAATAGTATCTGATTTTCTGACAAAAAGCCACACCTCATAGATTTTAGCTATAGTGTACCCCTTAGCCAGAACCATATTTAATTCTTCCGTGACCCATACACCTGTCAGAGCTCTCTCTTCATCAGAATGATCACAAGGATGTTGCTGATTATTGTTGCTGCTGCATGTACGACAAAGGGAGAAGAAAAGCTTCCCATTAGGGCCCCTTGACGGTAGCACTGGAAAAAACAAGCCCCTCGGAGGATAAACTGTTGCCTTAATCACACCAAAATAGTTTTGGGGCAAGTCAAATTCACGATGAATGATTTCAGGGTGGCCCAGAGGAAAGTGGTACTTGCTCATGACATGAGGGTAAAGGGATGTGAAATAACTATACTCGATTGTTTCGTCCTCTTGGGCTAAATAATTTAAAACCAAAGCATTGGTGCGGCCACCAAACAAGGCCTCTCTGGGCTCCAGGGGTTCTGGTAAACCAAAATTTCCCAGAAAAGCTTGAACTTGATCTGACCTTTTCAAGTGACTCCATTCATGCTCCCACATTACCACCACTTTCAGGCCATAATCACCCTGTAAGGATTTCAGTTTGTCTTGGAACTCTAGATCCATGTCTCCAAAGCTCTTTCGGGTTAATGCACACATTTCCTGTGGCATAAAACAAGATGTACAACCGTGAAAGGAACATCCGTTGTACTCAAAAACTGTCTCGATGCTATCGATGACTGCATACCCGTCAACATGATAAGGTCCAAACTTTTTTTAACCTCCCTTCAAGGCATGCTGAATAAAGATGTTTTTTTGTCTCAGCCAAATACTCCAACCATTGAATAGAGCCACTCGAATAGGCTTTATATTTTTGCCTATAGTTATCAGGTGAAAGAATAGCTATGGAGCCCTCAGTCATAAAATGAGTACGATAGGTTTTCATGCCGAATGATGCGATTGTAATACAACTCAGCGGATCAACGCCTGCATCATTGATTACTTCCTCTCTGAACTTGAGACATCCTTCATGCAAAATAGACACATCATTGTCACAACACATTTCCATCTCTTTATGAAAGTCAAAGGTCTGATGACGGACTGTCTCATACCATGCCATAAACGTTTCTCTGTCACAGATTGACATTTGGTCAGCCCCATACATTTCAGGCCCGGGATAATGACCAATGTAACTGAGTTTCTCCTCAGAACTGAAAAAATGCGGAAACCATCCTTTAACAGATGTTTCAAAACCGAGAGCCTCTGGCATTTGAGACAGTTTCATGGGTAAGAAACTCAAACTATCGATGAAAAACTCAAACTGTCGATGTGATCAACAAAACACAACACCTTATTTCCTTGGATGATAAGAGTTGGAGTCACGCCCTGTGAGACCAAGGGATTTAGAAGAAGGTAGGAATCATAAGCTCTTGAGTTGTGAGCAATAAATGTATATCCCCTATACTTGTTTTTTTGAAAGTGCTTTAAAAACTGTAAGGCGCAATCCGCCCCTTTAGCCGACCATTTTTTACCCGTGAAGGTCATGCTAGACACATATATTGGCAGGTGTAAGCCAGAAGGATAATTTTTCTAGTCTCAAAGTCATAAAAGTTTATTTTTCTGATGGCTTCTCTTCTAACAATGACTGAATATAACATTTGTGGGGCTTCTCAAATACGCCACCGTCATCCAAAAGCCCCTTACATATAGGACAACGCTTTATGGCACACTTGTGTGGTTTGGGGTTATTGATTTTTAGGTTATAATTGGCATGACATAACGGACATTTCTTGTTGATGTCACACCAGGTGGCAAAATTAGCTGCCACTGGATGCCATAAGGCAAACTTATGTTTTTCATAGCAGTAAGCTGAGTGGCATGTACGGTTATAATCATGACACGTTGTGAATTGCTGGGGCTGATATGGACAGTCTGCATCATTACATACGGCACAATTGTATTTACATGAGTGGCCGCCAGGCCTAGTATAACCTATGTGACACGCGTTACAAACATAGGGTGTGCCCATGAAACCCTTAATGTTGGTAATACCGTAATAATGATTGTCTTGAACAAACAAATACAGCATGTGTGGATGAGGGGTAGGGCTGTTTTGGAATTTCAGGATGGCTGAGTCATACCTACTATGATACAGGATCACAATTTTAATGCCTAGCAAGCTTTCAAATTTGATTATATCAGAAAAAGCGACAGGTTGATGAATGGATAAACCTACGGCCCTCTGAATAACGTGTGCTTTCTGTAAGCCCACAAAATCAGTACAACCAGGATTGAGCAAATGTGCTAAACTAATTGCAAAACACAAACTTGTCTGAATTCTGAGGAATAATGAGATGGGCCTTTTTGCTATTTATTATCTCAGATCTCAAAAGCATTTCGGCTTTCCTACTCTGCCCCGAACCTTGTGGGTTCCTGATTGGACTGTACAAGACACTCTACCATATCCAGAAATTGATCAACGTTTGCATTTCCATTTTCCAAAACATGAGAAGCATTGTTATGAATTGAATCCCCCCTAAATTCTAATTGCAATACATCTCTAGGCTCAGCATGAGCACTGGCCCGGTCAAATAGGTCATTCAACGTTTCATAGAAACATAGAAAACAGAAAAATCATATATTTCATTCGTGTGAGTAAAATTGGAACACTGTCGGATTTCCTGGCTAAAGTCTTAATTGCTTATGAGTCTCAACATATGGAAACATTTCAAGAATCCCCATTCCCAAGGGAAAAGGGGGAGCTATTTTATGATCACCCCCCTCTCCAAATTCTAGTCACTAGACATCTGTTAAAACACTGTTTTTATTACTCTAAATATACTTCCTAAGAATGACCTCTTTGAAAAGGCAGATTCACTTTAGATACAGCCTAAGGGTAGTCAACCCAAAAACAGACACACATCATTTCCTGATCAACACCCCTTCCACTTCTCCATAAGACCCCTTATTATTGTTCTTAGGCAGTCACCTGAAACAAATCTGTGAGAACCCCCAAAACCAGACCCCTTCCTCTGAGAAGGCTTGTCTTCCACTTTTCTATCTTCCATTCTACGGCCTACTTCATAACTCAGGGTGTATGTAGTCACTGGTGTATCACTCAGTACCAAACCCATTATTATTCTTTTCCTTATGCGTTTATTCACAAAACCCTTTATATAAATCTTAAAACAAGTTACAGAAACCTAGGGAAATTAAAAAAGCTAGTCATTATACTATATCCACACACACACACACATCAGGGGCAGCTTCATAAACCCCTTGAGTAGCCCCACCCATCCATTACCCATCACCTTGACCCCCCTTGACCAGCCCCCTACCTTTCCCAGGCTCATCTCCCTCCCGTGAGAAACACATTTAAAAAAACATCATACACCTAAGAAAACATATACATAAATCACATTTATTACCCAAACATCCTGGGTCAACCTCATAAAAAACACCCCTCTCTAAAAGACACCTGGGAAGTCCGGAAATGACCCCTTTTAAACTTTTGACATAAACGATAAATTATTAATTCCATAATCACCTTCACCTTCCGGTCACACCACTCATAGGTCAAAGGTCAATCCCTAAAGCCATAAATCAGACATGTTTACACAAAAGTGGCATATACAATATCCTATCCCTCTCTCCTGACATTCAGATTTCAGAGGTAAGAGTAATTCTATTTAGAGATTGCGCAGACATGCACAACATATTACATATCTCACCTAAAATTGGAGGTTTAAAAAATAGGGTCAGTAATCAGTAATGCGTCTTTAACTGACAAACACTGCAGGCTAACTTCCCATGCTTATTGCCTGGCTACAATGTTTTCCTACCCAGGAATAACCAACTTGTGAAAAAGTGAAACTAAAAGCAAAAATCATTTGTAAATACAATGCAATTACATTTGTAATTAATGTCTACCTACTGTACCTAGGAATAAGCAGATTATGAGAAACCCAAGAATCTGTTACAGGTCCCAGACGTGGGACCAGGAAGGCTGATTATATGACCTCTAAAACAGGATTAATAATATAACAGAATGACTGTGCTGGTTTATAAGAAAGGTGTCTTAATATTTATTAAAGTTCTCTATTATGTTCTCTCTTTCTGATAGTACAATCTTTCTGATAGAATTGCCACTTGTACCCGCACAACTATTTGTCCCACTTGTACATACATTATACTTTATAATTGTACATTTCCTGGAAATTTGTAAATTTTCCACTGCACATTTAGAATTACATTTACATTAATTGTACATCCATACATTCCACTTGTACATACATATACTTAATACTTTTTCTGCCCTCCTCTATTTGCACTTCTGGCTGGATGCAAACTGCATTTTGTTGTACTGTACTTGTACTGTTCAATGACAAAGTTGAAACTAATCTAATCTAATAGTTGTTTAGTATTTATGGTTCAAAATAGTGTTTACTTATCGAAAGTTTTGGAGTCTGTATTTTGACAGGTCTTGTGTCTGTAACTCGAACGGTTCAAAATATACAGCTTAATAGTTAATTAACGCTAATTACGGTAATTGGCATATGTACAATTTGCAGTGGGAATAGCTTAAATGTGTGAAACATTTGGTTTCGTGTCTGTGTCACGAACAGTTCAAAAGATACAGCCTAATAGTTAATTAACGCTAATTACCATAAATAAAATCAGTAAATGTTTCATAATTGGAAGTGGGGATATCTAAACTGGTGAAACAAAGTTGGTTTCCGGTCTGTAGCTTGAACGGTTCAAAAGATACAGCCTAATAGTTAACGCTAGTGGTCATTAGAGTTAGCATAAAGGGCTAAATTTGTGAAGTCATAGTTCAGTTGATTTTTGACATAGCAACTAGTTTCATTGTCGGCCCTTTTCAGAAGTATGGCCTAGAGTCTGGAAATATACTGGCGAGTAAATCCAATGTACGGTTCAGGAGAAAAATAGTTTTAAAGCCATTTATTAGCATTTCCATTAGCTTTTGTTGAAAATGGACAGAATTCTGTCAGCTGCCATTTTGCCATCTTTTGAGATTTCAATGAACAAATGCACATGACCTTATATGGGGGTAGTATCTGGATGCACAATGAATATGAAGTGCATAGGTTATTGTTCCAATAAAGAAATGCACACATGCACATTGTGCATACATATATTGTATAGTAGTCAGCCATTTTGTCTTCCATATTGCAAGTTATCTCTTATTCCTGAAAAGATTTAAGGGAGGCATGTATAAGACACCTGTTCTTGAGGCTTTTTTGTTCATCATGCAGGTACAAAACAAAATCACCACTAGGACAAACGGGGTGGAAATGGCATCATTTTGAAATGAGCAAATTGAATCGTGTACTATAGTGCCCCAGGTGGAGGAATCGGGGCGGGGGTCTTTATGGTTGTTAGACATGGACTATTTTAACAGTATGCAAGTTTATAGCATTTTTTACTATGGACTTTTTGAGTTATTAAGCGTTTTAGGCGCCAAGAATAATAATAATACTAACAATAACAATAGAGTTTCTTCTACCGGAGAACCCCTAATAATACTAACAATAACAATAGGGTTTCTCATACTGGAGAACCCCTAATAATAATACAATTTATCAATTGTCAAATAGTCAATATTTCAACTGCTGAATAGTAAAATGTTTAGCCAAGATGCACCTTGTTCTTTAATTTTTCAAATACATTTTAAGGATCCTAACTCTCTGTTCTCTCTTTGTTAAAGTCAACAACAATGTCCTAGGACCAATATGTTTGTCTTTTCTTGTTTTTTATCAAATCCTGCAATCTTCTCTTTTTCCTTCTCTCCAGCCATGTATTTTTTGTTATGTGTGTAATATCTGTGTCATTCAGTCTCGCACTGTGAAGTATCTCTTTGAGGTTTAGCCTAATATAAAAATAATCATGTGTTCCAAATAGCACCCTATTCCCTCTGTATATTGTACTTATTTTTTCACTTCCGGGGTGAATAGTTGAGTAGGGTGCCATTTTGAAGGCTTCCTCAATGAAAAGATTGCTTTTCATTGAGGATACATATTTCCTTCAGATCGTCTTCTTTAGTCATCCAAATTTCTTTCTCAGTAAGATCAGCTGCTGTTAAACCTCTGGGGTTATTACTTAAAAATCAGAAAGATAGCATCTGAATGGGATGAGACTCCCTGGTTTAGACTAAGGTTAAAAAAGATAAACACATCCAAACATGCACACATACACACAGAAAGGCCATAGTTTCTCTGGGTCCTGACCCACCCTTCTACCCCAACCTTACCCACCACCTCACCACATCTCAGGTGTAATTGTGTGAATGCCTTTAGCCCCAATGACCCGACTCAGTTAGTTTGGGATTGCTTATCTAATGTTTAGAAAATGCAGCTTATGTTTGCAGGACCAAAACACCCCCAACTGACCTCATCAGCTGTCATCAGTTGTCACAAAGTATTTCTACAAATTCCCAACCTAAAACCCCAAGGAGCATGCACCAACAACAAATTGATGCACAGTGGCTAGGAAAAATTCATTAGTATGGTCAGAGCCTAGGAAGAAATTTAGAGGGGAGCCTGACTCTTATGAGTGGCCAATCTTCTTCTGGATTTTCTTGGTGAATATTATAAGCATCCATGACCTTCTAAGACCACATCAATATGTTTGCCAGCAGGAGAAACATTAAGATGTGAATACCATCAGTTGGTATTGCCAGCAGGAGTCATCAAGCTGGAACCAGATCTGCAAAGGGCTCCAGTCCTCTTTAAACCTTCCCCACTTTGTGTGTGTGTGTTTGTGTTCATGCTTTACTAGCCATGGAGGGACCAAGACATTTTCATAAAGCCGTAAAACAAGGAAAATCTAACTTAAGTATTGGGTTTAGGTTTAAGGTTAGGTTTTTTGGGTTAGAGTTAGGTTATAGAAGATATTATTTTAAATGGGAACAACTTTTTTATGTCCCCACAAAGACTGGGATTCTGAAAGTGTGTTTGTTTGTGTGTGTGTGTGTGTGTGTGTGTGTGTGTGTGTGTGTGTGTGTGTATGTATATGAGTGCTGGCACTTTTGTCACATTCTCTTGTCCAAATATGTGATTGAGTTTGTCTGAACGTAACCTTATCGCTTCCCGGCAGCAAACTTTTGTCGACAGTTTGGAGAATCAGGAGAATTTTAGATCAGAGTGTGTCAGAAAGAAGACTGGCTTTGAAACATCTATTCTGACAAGCCAGATCTTTGCTCACACACGGGTGGAAGGGATGGAAGGGAAAGAAAATATTTTAGAATGGAATTAATAGTAACTGAAGCTAAGTATGCATGGGATATGAAAGCCATTGTCCAGCCATTACATCGCATCTGGTTTCGTGCAACCTTTGCTTTCCTTTTATTATTTTATTGACAAATTTCCCTTGTAAAAATAATTGATCTGATTAATTCTCTCATATTAACGAATTCCAAGTGGTACTTGAAATTTTGTACTGTTTGATAATGTATTTTAACACTGAAATGTAATCATTTATCATATAATTTATTGTTTTCATATTTTTTGGGGGGTTGTGTTGGGTGATATTTCTAAGAAGTGGTATTCATCCTCCATACATTCATATTTGGTCGAGCTTCCTTTCACTCCAATAACAGTTTATTGGAGTGACAGTAAGTTTTTTGGGGTATGTTTTTTGGGGTATGTACATCACAGTTGGGTCAGGTTGATGCTTTCTGTCAAACTCAAGACAAGCTTTCAGATGGTACTTTTTTGGTCGAGTTTTTTGTATTGCCAACCTCCCAGACAGGCCAATGTAATTATGAGCTCTTGATATGGTAGACCTGTGCACCATAAATCTGCTTTCAACCACCATAATTCCTTCAAGGTGATTATTGACCTCTCTGTGGCTTCTCAGAAGTCTCCTACTTGTTTAGGGGCTAATTTCTGAAGGAAAACCTTCCATGGTAGTGTCTGTGTGGTGTGATTCAGCTTCCAGTTCCTAATTATTGATCCAACTGCACTCCAACTGCACTCACTGAGATATCCAAAAACTCTTTCCTAATCTATGCATTGTATTAATTTTGAGCGTCTGTAGAAAGATCATTGGTCTTAATTTTCCATCAGATTCACAGTCCCAGATTTTTTTAAACTTGTTTTCAAAATTTCTCAGTTTCAACATTTGATATGTTGTCTTTGTACCATGTTCTATTGGATATAGGGTTTACATAATTTGCACATTATTGCATTCTGTTTTTCTTTACATTTTAAACAGCATTCCAACTTTTTTGGAAACAGGGTTGTACATCCACCTGCCATTTGTTGTTTTTCCTTTCAAGGAACACCTCATTAACATTATCATAAACTAGCATGTTCTAATATAGAAGCACAGTTAATGGCTCAATATGGGTTAACTTCCCTGCTCTATGGCACAGAAACAGATGTTTTACCTTGCCAGGTCTGGCATTGAACTAGCAATCTGTTTGTAAGTAGCCCAGCACTCTCCCCACTAGACAATCTTCTGGACTTTAGATGCAGACATTTGCCATCTACACAGTCACATACACAATACTTGCATTGTTTCCTGAACAAAGTATCAACACTGTGCCTAGCTAAACACATGCATACAGACACACACAGACAGTAGTTTAAATATTTAATACAACGCATTGTCAAACAGAAACCAATGCTATGCTACTAACACGCTTGTTTAGGCCAGAGAGGTCTGTTTTTTGGGGCTGTGATCAAATAGAATTTTAACACAGTTGTGTGTTCCAAAAGACACCCTGTACTCAATAGTGCATTACTTTTGACCAAAGCCCTGTATTGCTAAGAGGGTGCCATTTGGGCTATGGACAAATGACAGAAATCTATTGAGACACAACTACTCTAACAGTAGATCTCATCAGAAACTCTGTAGTTTCTGTTGAGATCTACAGTTAGAGTAGTTGTGTCTCAATAGACTTCTGTGTGCATCACCCTAACTAGTTTGTATAAATAGATGATTGCAACTGTCAAGATCAGCTGTTTGATTAAAGCAGGAAAAAGACATCTTAGCTGGCAAGGTTTCCCCCCTTCCACACACACATGCGCATAAATGTACTCCCACACATATGCACGCACACAAATGCATCAACAGTAAGAATGTGTGGGTGATGTTCTTCTCACCTTAGCTTTTGTCTTTTTTGGTCATAGTCAACATTCTTTACTATTGTTCACCCAATGTCCATTCAGTGTATGTGTGGGTGTTATCAGGGTATTCTTTCCACTTCACAGCACCATCGACCGTATGCCCACACTGATTTTTATATGTTTTCAAACAAATGTACAGTTCTTTATTTTTTTTTTATGGGGAGGAGGTAAGTTTCTTCTGACCATAATCTTACCAGCTACCCACTGCTGTTCTGCTGTTGGTGGAACTGGATTTTGACCCGTTTTAGATTAATTTCAAATAGTCAATGAATTAATGTAACAAATGAATTTAATATATAAAGAGTATTACAATTACAGTACAAGTATTAAAGATAAAAGTTCTCCAGATATTGAAGATGTTTGCGAGAGCAAAGATGCAGGCAGAAGTGAGGAAAATGCAAGAGAGAGCTTTCCCAAACTCCACTCTTTTATATCCCAAAATCAAAGGTGTAGGGGTTGGTTTACTGACCAAAGGATAACAAAACTAGTCTTGAAGAATAGACCCCTTATCAATTAGTGACACATTCCAATCTGTTTCCTGGGGCCCTTCCTATGTCACAGGGGTGTTATCTCAAGGATCAAGCAAGCTAGGAAATTAAAAGCAACCCTTTTGTCCCTTTCACCTCTTACAGGAACATCTGTTAACCATAAACATTCCAATGACAGCCTACTAGGATAGAAATTAAGTACGTAGGTATAGATGACTATAATAAATAATGAAGAATCATTGAATATGTAAATAAACATAGAATTGACATTTTTTGGTTCCTTCAGTGTCTGACTGAATTTGTAGTGAGGTGAGGGATATGTCTGAGTATTAGCCTGGAGCTCTATCCCTCCATCCCTCTCTCTATTCTTTTGTAGCTTTCTTCTGTGCGATCCATTCAACCCAATTTTGTTAAATTGCCTCTCTGCTGTACTTTCTTCTGTGCAAATCCAGTCACCTCCATAGCCACTCTGGTTAGTCATCCAAAATCTCCTCCCAGCTTAGAAAGTCCCAGCTTGCAAACCAACCATCGGTGTTACACCAAGGGATGAAACTGATCCCTAATTTTATCATTCTCACAGACATCTAGCCATGGCAAAGGAGTAAAAGCAAGGATGAAGGGAACTTTACTTACAATCCTTGACGAATAGAATTCAGTTTTATTTTTGAAGACCATTGGCATTTCAATGTGCCCAGAGGGCTTCTAAAGGAGATAGATGTCTCCACCCATTTACATCATCAAGCAGACACAGAACAATTTACAGCTGTGAATCCATCCACAGTTGTAAGTTGTGATAGAACTGTGAATGTAGGACAACTTAATGTGGAAAAGTCCAAGGGGGTGAATACTTTTGAGACGCACTATTTATACCTACTGTATGCATACATACACTATATGAACAAAAGTATGTGGAAACCCCTACTAATTATTGAGTTTAGGTGTTTCAGCAACACCCATTGTTCACATGTGCATAAAATCCAACTCATAGCCATGAAATCTCCATAGACAAACATCAGCAGTATAATGGGTCATACTGAAGAACTCTGTGACTTCAAACATGGCGCTGTCATAGGATTCCACCTTTGCCAGTTCGTGAAAATGTCTGCCCTACTAGATCTGCCCCGATCAACTTTAAGTGCTATAATTGTGAAGTGGAAGCGTAATTTTAGAGGTCCCGAATTACAAAGTGAATGTGAATCCTGTAAATCTTTGGAAGGAACGAAGTGCCGGATCAAACGAGCTATAACAGGAGCACTGTACTGAAATAACTGAGAAAAAGCCTCACGCATGTGCTGATAAATAAGTAGAAAATATAAATATAATGAACACAATGTCTTAACACATCCATAACTGTCATCACTGCCAAAACTGCTCTGTGCCCTCATTATTAACTTACAGGATTTTCACCGACAACCAAACTCATCTCTTACTATAATTCAAGCATTGCACCCAATCCATAGATTGGCCTAGCTAACTACACCATAACATTAACATTATCGGTTCATCGTCATTAAAACTACCGCAGAGTTTCTGGAAAATGTTTATTCTTACCTTTATATTTAATGGTCAAAAACACTCCACATAACAGCCACGGAGCCCTCCTATCTGGTGCCGACTGACCCACTGGTTTAAGAAATGAAAATAAATCAGATTGTATTTTACACATTATTTCGAACGTTAGCTCACTATCAATATTGCACCACAGTTGGTTAAACACATTTTGATGGCCCTGTTGCCACGTATGCAATTACCTGACTAAGCAATAGGCAGTGTTGTTTTTTCATTATATTTAGGTTAGGTTATGACTACTTTGCTGGTAAAACTCTCATGTTTTACACTTATTCTGACAGAAAACCTTATCTGTCAAATTATGTGCATGTCCAAATAGGAACCAGATAAGTCGCCAAGTCCTGGATCTGGATCCAGAGGTCCTGGATCCATCTGGATCCGACACAAATTAAGCAATGGAAGCATCAAAGAGCAACAACAGCCCAGCTACAAAGTGGTAGACCATGCAAACTCACAGAGCAGGGACGCCAAGTGCTGAAGCAAGCAGTGTGTAAAAATTGCCTATCATCTGTTGCATCACTCACCATAGAGTCCCAAACTGCCTCTGGAAGCAACATCATCACGAGAGCTGTGTGTCAGAAGCTGCACAAAATGGGATTCCATGGCTGAGCAACAATTTGTGCAATGCGACGCATCGGCTGGAGTGATGTAAAGCACACCGCCACTGGACTCTGGAGTAGTGGAAATGTGTTCTCTGGAGTGATGAATCATGCTTCACTATCTGGCAGTCTGAAGGACAAATCTGGGTCTGGCGGATGCCAGGAAAGTGCATACTACTAGTGTCTATTGTAAAGTTTGGTGGAGGAGGGATAATGGTCTGGGCCTGTTTTTCAGGATTTGGGCTAGGGCCCTTAGTTCTAGTGGAGGGTTATCTTAATGACACGGGATACAAAGACATTTTTGACAATTGGGTGCTTCCAACTTTATGGAAACAGTTCAGGAAAAGCCCTTTTCCAGCATGAGTGTTTCCCCAGTGCACAAAGCTGGGTCCATAAAGACGGTGGTCCAACAAGGTTTGTGTGGAGGAACTCGAGCGGCCTGCACAGAGCCCTGACCTCATCCCCATTGAACACCTTTGGGATAAATTGGATCGGTGATTGCGACCCAGGCCTTGTTTTACATCAGTGCCTGACCTCACAAATGCTCTTTTTGCTGAATGGGCACAATTTCCTACAAAATCACAAAATCTTGTGGAAAGTCATCCCAGGAGAGTGGTGACTGTTATAGATGTAAAGGGGGGCCCAACCCATGGTTTTGGAATGGGATGTCCAACAACCTCAGGTGATGGTTGGATGTCCACATATTTTTGTATATAGATTGCGTATTGAAAAGCTGGGGTCAGCAGCTGTAAGCACTGATGAGGTTAAAATGGAAGGAGAAAGAGGACAAAGACAAAACATTGTGCGTGGAAATATTGGAAGATAGAGAGAATAATTCAACAGGAGAAAAACTCAAAAAAGTGAATGAAAGGAAATTAAAAGGAGTAAGGGCAAAATTAGAGAGACAGAAAGTCTTGTGACAGAATGTGAACAGCTGTGCTGTCGAGGAGTCGATAGGCGTCTGTCACGCAATATGGTGGTTGAGTGGAGGGAACCAGGCGCAAGCAGAGCATGTTTGAATGTGCGTTTTATTACAGCAAAAAACAAACAAACAACATACATGAAAACCAGAACGAAACAGAAACACTTACCACCACATATACTGACAAGCTACAATAACCGACAAGTGAGGGGAGCAGAGGAGAAACATTTAAACACATACTAATGGAATGATTGGGACCTGGTGTGCGTGATTGAAGACGTGAAAATGAACCTGTCCGGGATGTGTTTGTGAAGAAATGGAAACTGGGAAAAAGGAAACCGTTACAGCATCGCTTGTGATGGAAACAGATTGTCCTGTGATTGTTCATTTTGGGGGACACTTGGTGCGCTTTGAGGTTGTTGATGGCATCTGCTGGAATTTTGGGAATAACAAAACATTACGAATGGCAACCAGACAAACGGTTGAGCTATAATTCATTTGTGCCGCAAGACACTGGTACTAAGAGTGCAATATACAGTATGAGTCAAAAGTTTGAACACACATGGTTTGGATACAATTACCTGTTAATTTGAACGGGCAAGTGTGTCTAAACCTTTGGCTGGTATTAATATATATAGAGCTCCGGAAAAAATTAAGAGTTTACTGCACCTTTTTCTTTCCTTTCCAAAAAAGTTTTAAAGGAAAGTTTTGAGTGAAGAACAGAAGCATTCAATTTGCAGTGGTCTCTTAATTTTAACCCTTCTGTTCCTCACTCAAAACCTTCCTTTTCGCCTTTTTTGGAAAGGAAAGAAAAAGGAGCTGTATATATACTGCTTAATTTGCTTAATTAAACTGCTTAATTTGTTTTGCATTTGTCAAATTAAAAACACAAGGGCAAATAATTTGAGATTATGTCACTAATAATTCAAATTAAGATATGAAATCTATGCATTTCTAATTCACGTCAAAAAGATGAATTTCTGGGCACTGAATGGCGTATTGTTTGAATCCTTGTGACGTTTTGACAGTGTATGGGATTCCAGACAAGGGTGCTGCAAAATGCCGCATGGCGTGAACGCATAGCTGTCAGAGGACAGGTTTCTCAAAAGTTCACTCTCCTGCTCCTGATGTGGAGTTGTTGCAATGTGGCAAGCCCTTAATTGTAAATAAACAGAATGAAATTTGTAGGAGATAAAAATGTGGTAAAGAAAATGTCACAATTGTTTCAGACATGCTATTTTTTATTTGAAAAGAAAGATATTTTTGCCTTTCTGTCTTCACACTGGGGATTTGGTTTGTGTGTGTGTGTGTGTGTCTGCCCTCCACAGATCGCGGTCCATAAGTGGAGCATCTTCCGGTCTCTCCACTAGCCCGATCAGTAGCCCACGGGTAAGTCTCCTGCCCCCTGATACTGCCCTCCTTTCTCTTTCTGTGTTTTCCCTCAGGCATCACACTGGCAACCCATCCAGCTGCTGCCTGTCTATGATTTGATCACTGAGGATAGGAGATAAGCCTGAAATAAATACATTAGCTACACTGGAATTACCAAGGCATTAGTACTATAACATGCATTGGAGGCCTGAGATAGCTGTAGTACTGTTGCCACTAGCATTTCCGTTCAACAACTGCTTTTTGTCTGACTTATTTTTTAGGTTAGTTAGGAAGTTTCTGAATGACAGCCATAAATAAAAAACATATATCAACCAATGCCTGGCCCTTCTCGAGCTCTGAGAGTCCTAGCCAACTGAATTATATAGAAGACAATGGTGTGCACAATAAAAGCCAAGGCTGAATGATAAACTGGATGAATTCAGCAAAGAAGCTGGGGCATTTATATTTAGCATATCACCACAATCTAGCAGGGGCATAATAATTGCTTGCACAATTTCCTTTCAATGCTGATGTGACTGATCTGATTTGTTTCTATAAAGAAAAAGAATTTTCTTCACCAACTCAGTAATGTTTGTAAAAGATAGAGATTTTCATCCAACTGAACCCCAAGATATTTGTAGAAGGTAACATGTTCTATAACAGAACCTTTTCAGGTAGTAATTTAAGCTAAGCTAACACTTTTTAGAAAGTTAAACATTAAATAGAGATACTTAGAGATATTTTATATTAGTGTTTATCTCATGGTCAAAGGAATTTGAGAAAGTGCTTGCTTAATGCATTCTAAGAAGTGGTGCAGATATGAAGTTTAATGTAAAAATATTGAAAGAATATAAAAGGGTTAAAATAGAATTTCATTGGCCAATTTTTTTGTAATATTGTTAATTAACAGTAGGGTTTGAGTAAGTGTCAAATGGTTACCTATGACTCTACAGTATTTCCAAAAATGCAGTAGTAGAAAGAAGTAGAAAGAGTGCCCACAGTGTTTTAACACTAGAACTGCCAGGCCTTTTAGACCCCCAGTATCCGCCATAGCCGAATGCCATTTGGTGTCATTAGCATACATTCACCTCCGCAGCATCACCATCCAGCCAGAGCATCAGTTCATCTACTGGGTCATTATCAAACTATATAGTATAGTCTAAAAAATAATGAATTACAGAATTTGTCTGTTTTAAATGATTGATGAATTTGAAGAATCCAAGAATGTGTTTATATTGAAGGTCTTATCATATGAAAGAACAAGAAACCAGGCAAGCCTAGTTCAGCCGGACCGCATTAGAAAGTAATACCCTCATGAGATTCAAACCTGGGTCGCCCACATGAAAGGCTGTGTCACTACCCACTACACCACAGAGCTCTATGTTTGATGGGTGTCAGTATAGCCTCTATCCTGAACAAATCCTCTTTTGCCACTGGCCGTTTTAACAGCTAATTGCCATTTGTGAATGATATTGATACAGTTAAACTGACTAACGTTTCTTACTAAGTTTACCTCCACCACAAATAGCGTCTATGAACTGTTAGCTTTTGCCACTGGCCATTTTAACAGCTAATTGGCCATTTGTGAATGATATTGATACAGTTAAACTGACTAACGTTTCTTACTAAGTTTACCTCCACCACAAATAGCGTCTATGAACTGTTAGCTTTTACCACTGGCCGTTTGAACAGCTTATTAGCCAGTAACAGGCTTTACCAGTATCTTCTAACTTACTGGAATAGTCATAGGAATTGAGCAATTGCTATTCCAAAGCTATTTCATTTCATGGCATAAGAAAATTTTTTTTTTTCATGGCATGACAACATACTTTTTTCTTTCATTCGTGAATGACATTGATACAATAACTATCAAGAAAGGTGACGATAACTAACTTTTTCATCAAGTGAAACGACGAGAGAATCGTGGAAATAAAATGAACAAATGTCGTTGTTCACAACAGATTCAAACTTGAGCCTTCCACGTGAGAGGCACTGTCTTTAACCATAACGTCATGGCTTTACTCATTTCACCAGTCGCTAAACACTATTGAGCATTGTGTTAAACTGACTAACGTTTCTTATTATTTTATTTCAGGCTTACAATAATGTAGACACTGGAGGTTTTAGCCAGCGAAGTTTTCGTCTATACGGAATAATTCATAAAGCGTACTTCGCTTCGCCTGCGAGGAGATACGAACTTGGGACCTATAGTTTGCAAGGCCGCTCCTCTAACCACTACGCTATTTAACAAAGGGTAGTCACTTACTCACTCACTCAGAGAGATTCGCTCTTCTTGGCCGGCTCTGCTTACGCGGTCCGGCAAAAACGATTACGAAAAGAATACGAAGAATGATTCTTTCTTAGAACACAGGCTATAGTATATTCATTTGTTTATTAGGCCCTACAAATGTACAAAATGAAATTTACACAACACTCAAATTATTCAAAGATAAATCTATTAGAATTTAGTTTAAGGTAGAATAAGACATTATCGACCGATTTGTGAAGATCAAAGGATATATGAATGAATTATAATAATAATAACAATGCATTTTATTTTGGGGAAGCCTTTCAAAACACTCAAGGACATCTTACATAAAAATGGGCCTATATAAGTGAGTTAGCCAACAGTGCAAGTTAAAAAATATGTCTGAAATCGGGACAAATAAAACAAATACACAGGGTAAAGATAGGAAAGGCTAAAGATTGTAGGCAGTACAGAATAGATGTGTTTTGAGGAGTGCTGTGAATGAGGTGACTGTGTCGGCCTGTCGTATGTGAGGGGGGAGTGCATTCCAGAGTCTGGGTGCAGAGCAGCTAAAAGCACGTCTTCCCATGGTGGAGAGGCGGAGTGGGGGGTTGACAAGGAGACCAGCAGTAGAGCGTGAGGGGCATAGAATGGGGAGGAAGTCAGAGACATAGGTGGGTGCCAGGTTGTGGAGGGTTTTGAATGTCAGCAGGAGAGTCTTGAATGTGATCCGATATTGCACAGGGAGCCAGTGAAGTTGGATAGGAGTTGGTGTGATATGTTCAGATGATCTTGTGTAGGTGAGGATTCTTGCTGCAGAGTTTTGGACCAATTGGAGTCTGTTGACGAGTTTGGTGGGGAGACCAGTAAGAGTGTTGCAGTAATCAAGATGGGATGTGACAAAGGAATGAATGAGAGCTTTGGTGCTGGAATGTGAGAATGAGGGGCGGAGTCTTGAGATATTGTGGAGGTGGAAAAAAGCTGTCCGGGTGATGGTTTTTATGTGGGATCCGAAGGAGAGGGTATTGTCCAGGGTGACACTGAGGCTTTTTACTTTTGAAGTCAGGTTGTTGCTGATGACTTGAAGGAGGTTCGTGTTCATCCAGCTACGGATATCTTGAAGGCAGTTGATGAGGGAGATGGGAGAGAGGGAGGAGGCGGGTTTGGTGGAGAGGTAGAGCTGGGTGTCATCAGCATAGCAGTGAAAGTTAATGTTGTGGTGTTGCTTGATCATCCCCAGGGGTAGGAGGTATATAATGAAGACAAGTGGTCTGCACACTGTGATCAATAATGATCTATTGTTGATATGGACATAATATTGCTGATGATGATCGGTGAGGTAGGTGGTGAACCAGGAGAGAGGAACACCCGTGACACCAACACCAGCCAGACGTTCCAGGAGGAGTGGATGGGAAATGGTATCAAAAGCTGCATTCAGGTCTAGGAGGACGAGGATGGATAGTAGGCCAGAGAGGAGGTTGTTGGTGATTTTGACAAGGGCTGTTTCAGTCCTGTGTTTGGAGCGGAAACCAGACTGGAATGGTTCATGGAGGTTATTGGAATTGAGATGGTTTTGTAGCTGAGTGGCCACCACCCTCTCCCAGGTTTTGGAGAGAAAAGGCAGGTTGGAGATGGGTCGGTAGTTGTTCAGGTCATCAAGGTCAACCTTAGGTTTTTTCAAGATCGGAGTGACAGCAGCAATCTTCAGGGAGGGTGGTAAAATACCAGTGGTGAGAGAGGAGTTGATTAGGCAAGTGAGTATAGGTGAGATGGAAGGAAGGCATGCTTTAACAAGGGTGGTGGGCATGGGGACAAGTTGGCAGCTGGATGATTTTGAATTGCAGACAAGTTCTATAATGGAGTTTTCAGTGGCTGGTATGAAGTCAGAGGCAGGTGGTACTGACTGGTCCTTCTGAATTAGCCTACATAAGAAGCTGAATCTTTGGTAAAATAATCAACCTAAATTCATAGACCGTGATAGGATGTTTGATATTTTCTTTTTCTCCTTTTGAAAAACAGTAACGTGTGATTCATTTGGTGAATTCTGGAGTAGTCTACATCATTTGTATGATGTTTCAATAATAGCCTAATTCATTTGTTGAATGGTCAAGGAAATAATTTGTATTGCATTTGTAAGTTCATTCAAATTCAACCAAGGCTCTGATCTTTTATCTGTGAGTATCGCTCATTCTTCCATTGACGTCATTCATTCATTGATTAGCGCCTGGGTACCAACGCCAAGTGGTGTGTGCTTTTTGCGGATTAAGTCGGAAAACGGGGTAAAAAACAGGTAAATAGTCTCTAAATAGTTTTCAATTTGTGAGTTTAGAATTCTGACAACGGAAAAATGTATTATATCCCTACTTTGGAAAAGTAATGGAAGGAGTTTCAAAATGGCAGTTTTATTTTAATTACGAACTCGAACACCAATTGGTGTAGGCATTTGGCGGTTCTAGTGTTAATCTTTTATTGCTGATGCCTCACTCACATAGCTAGCCTGCCACCATTCCATGTGTGTTTGTCAGCCTTGGACAATCCCAGCAAATAATTTTGTATTACATGGCAGTCTAAAGTCAAGCTTATACTTAGCTCTTCTTTAACATATGTTTGTTTTTGAACACTTGCAGTGTTCTTTTTTTTTTCAATCCTCTTGTTTACCTGTCTTGTAGCTTTTCCAGTTGCCTGCTCGGTGGAATGAGCTAACCAACTGCATGTTTTTTTCTTCTTTTGTCTTGTTTGTTTTACACTCCTTCCTCCGTAATTTCTGTATCACCCCTAACATGCTTCCACCCTCGCTGCTGGTTTTGTGGCTGGTTTTGTTTGCTCTTTGATATATCTGCGTACGCATGTGGTTGTATATATTTTTATGTGAATTTGTTTGCCTGTGTGCACACCCTCACCCACACCATTGCACCTATGCTCACTTATTTGTTGCTAAAACACAGCCTGTCCGAAAGTTTGGTGTGCCGCCATTATCTCTAGACCTCTCCCAGTCGCCCAACACCAGCCCCTGCCGCTCTCCCCACACCAATCGTACAGTCGCCCACCGTGCCCCGAACACCTTGGCCCCGGACAGTGGGCTTCTGCTGTCCCCTGACCCCACCACTCAAACTGTTCCAGCCAAGCCCAGACTGGCCCCTAAACCACTCGTGACCACCCGCTCTAACCCCCTTCCAGAGACGCACCCCCTTGTCCCAGCTACAGGTCCCCCTAAGTCAGAGACATTCGTCCCTTGCCAACAACCATCCTCTTCATCTTCCGCCACCTTGGCCCCATCCCCCTTGACCTGCCCGAGAAGCCTCATGGGGCCACAGCACCTGTCTCTAACCACGGCCACACTCCCCCAGCTTTCCGTCACTCCCGCCGTGGCACCCCTTTCGCCCATTCAGCTGCATCACTTCCATCCGGTGGCTCCTGTGCTCTTGTCCGCCCCATCTTCCTCACCCTCGGGGACTGATTACGGTCCCAAATCTATCCCCCTAATACAGGTGACCCCTCACCCCTCCCCCCGGGGAAGCCCCCTCCCAACCCCAAAGGGCACTCCAGTGCACATGCCCAAGGAAAGCCCAGCGGGCACACCCAACCCCACGCCGCCTCCCAGCCCGTCAATTGGTGGGCTGCCCTGGAGAACACGTCTAAACTCCATCAAGAACAGCTTCCTCGGCTCACCACGATTCCATCGCCGGAAACTACAAGGTACAGAGACATTATGCAAGACCGAGCGGGGTTTCCCAAAGCCTTCAAAGTTGAAAGAGTTGCTTCTTTTCTCCCGACAAACCAGCTTCACAGCTATTTGAAAGCGATTACAAAATCAGTGAAATCTGTAAGAAATGAATTTGACAAACAATCTTTTGTGAGTAAATGGGCAACATTAAACAAATGAAGAACTCAGTAGTTCTGAGTTTTGAGATGTGCAAGATAAAGTAAGGCTTTGGAAAAACCCAGCTTGTATTTTCTCTTTTATGACGACAGGCTATATGCAATCAATGTTTCATCCATTCTCAAACCTTTGTCCATTATTTTTCCCTAAACCCGGTTCTCTTTGCCCAGTTCCCACGCAAGAGGAGATGTCAAGTCTCACGCCAGAGTCTTCCCCAGAGTAAGTGCATATATGCTTGAACAAAACTCAATACACTTGCCTATTCCCTGGCTATCATTGGAAATTGACTTAACTGGTAAAATAAAATAAACACACACACACACTCACTCACACTCAACTGGATAACACCAACACAGATAGACATACACAACCCCATACCTGCCCTCGAGTTTACCTACACTCCTGCACACACACTACAAAGTAAGTAGTAGCAGGGTAGCAGGCAATGCATACCTTGGGAGTACTTAAATATGCATTAAAAGCAATGGAAGAACCTCTCATTTATAGGTTGCACGTTTTGTCACTATTATTTTGAATATTCTTTTTAATACTGACTCGTTAATGAACTTTCTAACTAAAATGCATTAATGTCTTGGAAATACAACCAGGCAGGCAAATCACCCATAGAACCTCTGGTTGTCTTTGTGATGATATTAAATGAACTTAGATGGAAAATAGATATAAAGTACATAAATGTAAGCTAGAGAGCTAAAAGTAAAGGACCAGATTTTTTTTTTTTACTTTGCTAGTTAATGACATCATTGAACAAAAAAAGAGTATGTACCAATGGTATAATATCTCCAAGCCACTGTATATGATTCAACAAAATGCATTTAACTCGCAATTGAGACCTCCGGGGGCCAAGTTGATAAGAATAGTGTGACACGACCAGGAGACATAATTGCAATCCATGAATTCAAGTGAAAGATGAATGATTAATTGTAATAATTTGCTGACATAAGACCCTTTAGGAGTAATAGTTGCCTTTAGGGGTAATAATAGAGCCTATTGGAGCAGTAAAATAACCATTAGAAGCAATAATAGAACCTTTAGTGGCAATAATAGAGCCTTAAGGAAAAATAGAACAGCCTTTGGAAGCATTAGTAGAGCCTCCAAATGCTATATAACAACCATTAATTTTAACATTAGAGCATTTATTAGTAATTGTAGAGCCCTTTTGAGTGAAAGTAAACAAAGGGTAAATATGTTGTTGTATATCCTACCCTAGGAAACATATACGCAGCATCACACCAGACTCTTCCCCAGAGTAAGTATGTTTTTCCACCTTTACATAACACACTCACACACATAAAACATGCACACACCATCCATACACAAATGCACACACACACATTTTAAATGATTTATTTGAGCACAAATTTAAATGTGCAACTTAATATTTTCAAGGTCTTTATACACAAGTACAGATAAGACCTCCTTCTCCTCACCGCAAGGCCCGTGACCACTGACGCATAAAACTTTATAGCTGCTTTTCCCTTGACATATGTAGACACTATAAGATTATAGATATAAATGCAGAGAAAGGAAAGAAGAGAAGCACTTAGGCAAGAGACTATAACGAAGGTAAGAGGGACAGGGAGAGACCTACGGAGAATATAAAGAGATAATATCAACGTGGTCCCTGACTTCCTGACGGGATCCTCTCCTCTACTGCTCTGTCAGATCCCTGTCTAAATAATGAATAGTTAATGGCAATGAGAAGGAGCCCTGAATGGGAAGCCTAATAAATGGAGGGAGGAATCTCACATTAAATACCCTGTATTAACTGAATATTTGCTCTGTTGTAGATGAGCCACAATTACTTGAAAGTGGTTTCTAATTCATTTAATCACTTTAGTGCTAGGGAGGAGGACAGGGAAGGGAGATGGGAGATGTTAGTTCTGAACTCTTAAGAAATTACATTTTGTTTCAATATCATATTAGCTGTTTAAAATGATTGACATTCAGAAAAAGAAAATGGTGTAACATATAGTACCAGTCAAAAATTTGGACACATCTACTCATTCGAGGATATTTCTTTAGTTTGATTATTTTTCACAGTAGTAATAATAGTGAAGGCATAAAACTTTAAAATAACACAAAGAATCATGTAGCAACCATAAAAGAATTAAACAGATCGAAATACATATCATATTGTTGATTCTTTAAATTAGCCACCCTTTGCGTTGATGACAGCTTTGCACTTCTCTCAACCAGCTTCATGGAGTAGTCACCCGGGATGCATTTCAATTAACTTGTGTGCCTTTTTAGAAGTACATTTCTGGAATTTCTTTCCTTTTAAATGTGTTAAAAAGACCTTTTTGACTGGACTGTTGTAGTCCATAATATGGCAAGAACACGTCAAATAAGCAAAGACAAACTACAGTCCATCGTTACTTTAAAAAATGAAGGTCAGTCAATCCAGAAAATTTCAAGAACATAAGAACGCAAAAAACATAAGCACTATGAGGAAACTGGCTCTCAGTTGGACCCCCACAGGAAAGGATAACCCAGAATTACCGCTGCTGCAGAGGATGAGTTCATTAGTTACTAGCTTTAGAAATCAGCAATTTACTGCACCTCAGATTGTAACAGACACATCTCAACATAAACTGTTCAGAGGAGACTGGGTGAATCAGGCCTTTATGGTCGAATTGTTGCAAAGAAACCACTACTGAAGGAAACCAATAAGAAGAAGTGACTTGCGTGGGCAGAGATACACTAGAAATGGCATCTGTTGTCACTTTCATTTGCACCAAAGCAGGTGTCACTGATTCACAATTGCTTATGCTTCCTAACTGGACAGATTGATATCTCTGAAGTTGAATTGACTTGGGGTTGTACTGTGATGATTACGTGTTACCTTAATTTTTTTGAGCAGTGTATATACAGTTATGCTCAAAAGTTTGCATACCCTTGGAGCATTGGTAATATACTGTATGTACTATTTGTAAAGAAAACATGAGTGAGCAGGCAAAACACATGTCTTTTATTTCTTATGGGATTCACATTCAACTGTAGGTCATAACAGAATCGCACAATCATAAAACAAAACATGGCAACAAAGAAAAAAATGACCCCTGTTCAAAAGTCTGCATTCCCTTAGTTCTCAATACTGTGTATTGCCCCCTTTAGCATCAATTACATTTTTGTAATACTTGTCTATGAGGCCCCGAATTCTTGCAGGTGGTATAACTGTCCATTCGTCATGGCAAAATGCCTCCAGGTTATGCAAAGTCTTTGGTCGTCTTGCATGAACCGCACATTTGAGATCTCCCCAGAGTGGCTCGATGATATTAAGGTCAGGAGACTGATGGCCACTCCAGAACCTTCACCTTTTTCTGCTGTAACCACTGGAGGGTCAACATGGCCTTGTGCTTAGGGTCATTGTCATGCTGTAAAGTCCAAGAACGTCCCATGCTTAGCTTTCGTACAGAATGCAAATTGTCTGCCAGTGTTTTCTGATAACATGCTGCATTCATCTTGCCATCAATTTTCACAAGATTCCCCGTGCCTTTAGAGCTCACACACTCCCAAAACATCAGTGAGCCACCATCATGCTTCACAGTGGGGATGGTATTCTGTTCACTATAGGCCTTGTTGACCCCTCTCCAAACATAGCGCTTATGGTTGTGACTATAACGCTCTATTTTGGTCTCGTCACTCAAAATTACAATGTGCCAGAAGCTGTGAGGCGTGTCAAGGTGTTGTCGGGCATACTGTAACCGGGCTTTTTTGTGGCATTGGCGCAGTAAAGGCTTCTTTCTGGCAACTTGACCATGCAGTTCATTTTCTTCAAGTATCGTCATATTGTGCTCCTTGAAACAACCACACCGTCTTTATCCAGAGCAGCCTGTATTTCTCCTGAGGTTACCTGTGGGTTTTTCTTTGTATCCTGAACAATTCTTCTGGCAGTTTTGGCTGAAATCTTTCTTGGTCTACCTGACCTTGGCTTGGTATCAAGAGATCCCTGAATTTTCCACTTCTAGTGATTGAACACTTTTCCACTTCAAGTGATTGAACAGTACTGACTGGCATTTGCAAGGCTATTACCTTGTTACGTAACCTTGTTACATTTGCAAGTTCCATTACCTTGTTACGCAGGTCTTTTGACAGTTCATTTCTGCTCTCCATGGCACAGTATCTAGCCAGCTCAGTGCATCCATGTGAAAGCTAACGAACTCATTGACTATTTATACACAAACACTAATTGCAATTTAAAAAGGCCAAACATTTGTGTGTCTGTAACAAGGCCAAACATTTGTTATCATTATGATTTAAAAAGGAGCCAAACAACTATGTAATAATAAATGGCTTCATATGATCATTATCATTAAATAAAAGACATTTTTTTTGCATGAACAGTCATATTTTCAAAATCAATGCCAACATTTCACAATTTCTGCCAGGGTATGCAAACTTATGAGCACAACTGTACATACAGTGTTACAGAGAATTATTTGTATCTTAAAGAAAGTTCATGTGCTGAAGATTTTTGCATATTGCACTTGTTAAGAGAAATACTTCGGACGCTGTTTCTATTTATGCACCATTCTTTTGGACTTTTTTGTACTAATTATCAATAGCTTGTCAAACAGAACCATCTGTAAGCACTGCTTTCTTATGCTCAGTCCATGAAAATATGGCATTGACATGACCCTCTGTCTTCTCCTGTATTTTAAGTCCAGCGTCTTTATACATTGCCCTTTTCCAATTTGAGTAGCTACGTTTGGTAGTAACCAGAAAAGGAACCAGGCAAGCCTAGTTCAGCCTGCCCGCAATTAAAAGTGATAAATACTGCTGCCCTCACTGGACGCGAACCCGGATCTCCCACATGAGAACCACTACGCCACAGTGTACACGTTTGCCCTGTGTCGGTATAGCATCTCAACATTAGGTAATTTTGTCATACCTTAATATCACGCCAAGTTTGAATATTTCGCTAGACACCATTTAAGCATTGTGTTAAACTGACTAACATTTCTAATTAAGTTTACTTCCACCACAAATAGTATCTAAAAAATATATAGCTTTTGCCACTGGCTGTTTTAACAGCTTAATAGCCAGTAATAGCCTTACTGGTATCTACTAACTTACTACTTGGAATAGTCATAAGAATTGAGCAATTGCTACACTGCCAAAGCTATTTAATTTCATGGCACAAAAACGTTAGTTTTTCTTTCATTCATGAATGACATTGATACAATGACTATCAACCTACTCTTTTACTGCCCAAGTGGTTTTGATCTAGCCTATATTACCCCCAAAAGCATGCATGGATTCGTACTTCGAAAATCCACCAGAAATAATCGCAACTTAACTGTAAACAGTTTTAGTTTAGGCTTACTATTACGTAGCTACTGAAGGTTGTATCCAGCGAAGTTTTTGTCTATCCTGACCCAAAAAGCATGCACGGATGCGTACTTCGAAAATCCACCAGAAATAATCGCAATATAACCGTAAACAGTTTTATTTTATGCTTACTATTACGTAGCTACTGAAGGTTGTATCCAGCGAAGTGTTTATCTATCCGGAACAAATCCTAACCCATAATTTGTTTTGACTGTAATAAGATTCGAATGCAGGACCTATTGTTTGCAGGTCCACGTCTCTAACCACTACGCTATTTAACAAGGGGTGGTTGGTCAGTCGGTCGGTCAGTCAGTCAGTCAGTCAGACAGTAAGAGACATTCACTTTTCTTGGCTGGCTCCGCTTACACGGTCCGGCAAAAACAGATTCTTGGGCATTTGGCAGAGACATGTTGACAAGCAAAGCAGTTTGCAGAGTTCTGGGTTTCGGGGTATTCAAGCCTTGGATGGTACTTGTACGAATAGTCTCTTCCTGTTACCTTGCATAGTGCTTGGAAATAACTTTAAATGTGGCTACACTGGTTCCGATGCTCTGGATTGTGAAACATCTGCAAATGATAAATTATCAAAATGAGTAAAGTACAGGCCAGGTTGTGCTTATAAGCTTTAAAACACCTGCTGAGAAAGTGGTTGTGTTAGGTGTAGTATAAAGAATGTGTTTGTGTGATTTGACTATTAGGTTAATTGTTTGTAATGTAAAATTGAATTCAAGCATTATCAAAAACAAATGTAAATACAGGCGTACCATAACGTCCAGATATGTCATTGGGTGGTGTGAGGTTGTTTCCAGGTGTAAGAGGATCCCTTTCACAGTCCCCACCAAACTGATGGGCAGGGCCTGCGAAAGGTTCCCGTTCTTATCGTCTCCATGTTGCTGGTCACTGTTGCATAAAGCTTCTAAGGACAAAAATGTGACAGAATTCAGGAATAGGGTCTTATCGCAAAATTTGAGTTTTGCTTTTTTTACATTTAATAAAGGTCCAGATTTGTAATGGTATGTAATACAATACTGTTTGATAAAGTAATGGGAAAGATATGCTGCTTTAAAAGTTGATAATCTGCTCTACTTAGTTATGAGAAAAAAGCCTTGAAATATTCACACTTGCGAGAGAGCTGGTCTTTGTTTACACCCATTCAGCATAGTTAACACCCTCTTAGGCCTTAACCCCACCCAGCTATTTAAGTATTCAAATGGGGACACTCTGACCTTGTGCTAAATTGGTCTGGTTAGTCTCTAATAAACACATACTATATCAAACCAAATAAAATGAAATTAAAGTTTTTTCACATGCACTTAATACATCAGGTATAAACAGTACAGTGAAAGGTAAAGTAGCTTTCATAATAAATAGTAGCAGCAATGTAAGTGCAGATAGTTTGAATGCAGGTGGACAGCCACTGTGCTGTTTAGCAGTCTTACTTTACTGATGGTCTGAGTTGTCCACATCAGTTTTTTTGTCTACTCATAATACCTGGTCATAGTCACACACACACCGGGATAAATGACTGGTCAATCTGGTAGCTAATTACTGAAATAAATGACTTGCACACTTGTGTGAAGACAATGGAACCATAACAAATAGCTCGGCATAATCACCCCTCCCCTGAAACACACCTAGCTGCACATATCTGCACTGATGGTTGAGCTAGAAAGCCAACATACAAGAAATGTTACATTATTATTTACTAAAGTATAGCTAATGATCAGGCAAAGCTAACTACCCAACGAACAAGCTAGACACCAGGAAATGTTGGCTAGCTGGTAAGTTAACGTTGTTACCTAGCTAGATAATGTTAACAGTAAAGTCAGTAGGTATAGCTAGATAACTAGCAATGCAAATTACTTTGACAACTTTCTAAAAAGGAATTCTATACTGTAGCTTGTTAGCAAACATTAGACTTACCTGTACACATGTAGGAATGTTTCACAACAGACGGAATAATCCTCTGATTACATACGAAGTCCTATGTCGTTTACGTTTGGTCTGTTGACTTCCATTGTCTTTGTCATGGATGCCATGGTTGCCCTTTGTTTGTAAAAGTAATCTTTGGACAGTTATTTTATACAAGACGAGTCAGCGTTTTCTTTTCCGCCATCTCCGCATTTGCAATGAAATGCCTGAATTTTGTCAATTTCCTTCTCAAACGCTGCAGGATATTCCACTGATTCCATCACACTGGGGTTTCCTCATCGTTGTCTGATTAATCTTCCGAGTCTGAGAGGGTAATGGCATCATTGTCCTCCAGAAAGTATTCTCTCAACATGTTCCCACTCAGATTTGTTAACAACGGCAACTAAATTCAGGGAAGTGATTGAGAGCTCTAGCAACGCGTTCGCACTTGTCCATGTTTGAAATTCCCGGGATCGCAATGATACTGACAAAGTAGTCGCTTTATAAGCCAGTGACTTGATAGACCAATCAGAACTCAGTATGTCAGCATGTCCAGCCCCTTCATTATCTCAGCCAATACAGGAAAGTTGTTGATTTTCCGCTGGTTAAACAAGGGTTTGAGTTTTACATTTTATTCTTATTTACACTTCGCATACTAGTTATTTATTAAGTCACATTCAAGTTCACAACTTCAAGAAGTCTAAATGTCCCAGAATACGTTTTTCGTCTTACTCTCCTGAAAAGTAGTAACATGCGACTTAAGCCCAGTTTCCTGAATTCTGTCACAAATGGGGTTTTACTAAGACACCAATAAGTGAACGTGAATATATTATATTCAAGTTAGTGTTAAAAATGTAGAAATGTGAGATAAAAACAACAAAAATTGGAAAAGGTTAGTTAAAGGCGTAACTTAACCTACAAATTTCACAGCAGTCTGTGCTGGAGAGATTGTATCATCTCAATGGTCACTCCCAGATAAAGTGCCTTAAGACCAAAATGGAAAATGTTATGATGACAGCAATAGATGTGCTTACAGCTAAGACTGTTATATTTTGCTGAACTAAAATATCACAACTAAAGAACATGTTGTGTGAAATGTGGGGTTTAAGATGTAATATTGTTAAAGCATTCTTGGTTGGCTTATTCTAAGAGTGAAAACAGGCTAATGTTGCCCTGGTTTATCCGGCACCCAACTCAAAGCTAGATAGCTGGTTAACTAACTTGGCTAAGGCAACACATTACTGTACTGCAGCTAACTAGCTAAAATTGCTTCGCTTAGACTTTGCAACACGTCATGCAAAACGTGTTGCAAAGTCAACTTAAAGTCCGCTAGTTATCATTATTAGTTAAAACACCAACATGATATTAGACATAAAAACTCATTTCAGGGAGGTGGCTTCACCGGCTACTACAGAGTTTCTCAACAGGGGCGGTACCGCCCCCCAGTGGGTGTTCAGAGGACAACAGGGGGCGCTGGAAGCAATATTTTGGAAAGAGGAGCGTTGAGGTGCCTTGGGGGGTGTTTGTTTTAAGGCAAGTTTACACCAAAGATTCACAACAATACAAGTTTAAAGTTTAAACTACTTGCAAAAAACTGTGGACTGCAACATTAAAACATGCCAGTATATGCCACTGCAACTGGACGAGACAGCGTATCGTATCTCTTCTTCAATGTTTCTGTCAGCTTCTTTTGGCGCAGCTCTGTGCTGCCTTCACGGGAACAGGACGTCAGAGTATCATCTATAAAATTTCACCCACATGGCTTTTACTGTGTAAACTCTGGAAAATGGACACTCTCTTTCTTGGTATTACCTGTGGAAGAATTTCTTTCTCTTAAAAAGTGTTCATTTCTCTGAGGGATACACCATGAACGCTGTGTTATCGCAGTAGTTACACATTTAACAGAGGGATATTCCGCTGTCTGGCTTCCCCTGAAAGCAACTTAGCATCCAGCACCCAGACGCACATTAAAACACTATTCAATACAAGTGGCTTTGTGGACATGACTGCAATACAACCAAGCGCAGGGCTCTCACTAACTTTCAAAGGTTTTTAACTTATTTCCTTTGAAAGTTAATCCTTCTGCTTTTACCCCTTGATAAGTGCCAGCTTGTTTTCCGTTGGAACAATTCATAAGAATCATTATTGTTTGGCATTTCTGATTGGTTGTTGTTTAATTAAGATTTGAATGTTGCTAGCTGTTTCTGATTGACTGCTGTTTGTTTCCCTGGGAAACTAATAAATCTGTTGTTTTTCATTCAACCTTTTTTGGCCAGCGCCCTCCTATCCATTATCCAGGTCCCTTCAAATAAGATGCCAGCTAATTGCCCTGAATATTAATGATTATTATTATTTTCATGATAACAATAGCAACAACAATAATAATAACCACAATATTAATAATCATAACAATCATAACAATAATAATAATAATTAATATTCAGGGCAATTAGCCGGCATCTTATTTGAAGGGACCTGGATAATGGATAGAGGGGCGCTGGCCAAAAAAGTTTGAGAACCGCTACTACAACCACGACCCCCCGCAATTTCATGACGAGGTAGAATGTCCCAAACAGTCCCAAATACTGGCATAACAGCCTACTACATACTAAACCAGGGGTGGCCAATATTTTTCACTGGGGGGCCACACTGAAAATGCCAGAGAGCATCATGGGCCAGATTACTTTTTTAACCAACATGCCTAAAAGACACACAACATAGCTAACTCTGTTATTAACTTGCATATTATATTTATGCATATTTATTTTTCATGCAACACCATTTTCATAATCTAACTTAATTTACTTTAACAATGTCTTTTGTATTATACTATGTTAACAACATTTATTATGGCAGGCAAAGGCCTAAGAAATCCCTTTTCAAGGTTATTACTCAACGGAAATGTTGCAACACATATTTGCCTTAAAACTTAATTTCAACTTAACAGAGTAGGCTATATTACATAAGGTATATTGTTAACAACAGTTATTAGGGAAGCCATAAGTCTATGAAATCACTTCAATGACTCAATGCAAATGTTGGTATATTTGCCATTATCTAACTTCATACAGTATATTTTTTGTACTACATGCTTTTAACGACAGCTATTCCAGCAACCCAGACCCATGAAATCAATGTTTAGGGCCACTCACTCAATATGAACAGGAGAGCCTCGTATGGGTGTTGACAAGTGAGGTGGTCAGGAAGTCAGGAGTCATTTCTGTTGAAGCAGTGTGCAGTACTGCTGCAAGATGTTCGTCAGTGAGGCTGGATCTGAGCTTGGGCTTGTTGAATTTTAATATCGAGTGACAGTTTTTTGTATTTGTCCACATGCTTGCTCTGGAAGTGCCTCTGCAAATTGTACTCTTTAAAAACTGTGACGTTAGCTTTACATACAGCTCCGGAAAAAATTAAGAGACCACTGCACCTTTTTCTTTCCTTTCCAAAAAAGTTGAAAAGGAAAGTTTTGAGTGAGGAACAGACACTGCGACAAATACCCCTGTTTCGTAGTCCTAGTTATCTTGACACCTCGCACGAATGTTGCCAATTCCAGGCCAGTCGTGAGAACTAGTCTTTAATTACTCAACACTCCAAAGCCGGTTTATGTCGCGACTTTTCACGAAGAGGAACCGCAAAGGAACTATCGACAGTCAAGAACAGTTAGAATCCTGACTGGCAACAGCTCCAGCATGGGACATTCTTCTACTCTTCCCTACTTTTAAGAAAACCCCACCACTGGGCATTAGGACATATCGCAACACACAAACCTCACCATTCTTATAACCCCACCCCTGCTGTGAGGTATTAACATATCAATGGAGGACAGATTGTGACTGGCAATGATTCCAGACCTTGACTGTTAACGAGTGTCCACCAGTAAAGACATTTAGATATTTAGTGACTTTTACCCCATAACCCCCCCCCCGCACACACACTTTTCAACCCCCCCATTTTCCCCCGTTGTTTTTCCTACCCCCTCATGTTTATTCAGCCACAGCGTATACCAGTAAAATGCTTTTATTTTTTAAGTGCAAAAAATACAGTATTTCACAATGAATGTGTACAAATAAAGAGATGTACAATTGTCAAAGTAGTGTAAACAAGTTCAACAAGAAAATGCTTGTATGTACCCTCACAGCGATGCAGCAACAGAACATTCTTTAAAGTATACAAACAATTTAACAGGGTTACAAGAAAATATGTTACGTATATTAATTCAAATCAAATAAATATTGGGACACATTACTAAAAACAGCAATGTAATTAAAAATAGTGCAAATAGTTAAATTTAAAGTGGAAATGCTTGCTTGCAGGTTCCCGCACAGCAATACAAGAATAGAAAGTTCTCAAAAAGACACTGGCGGACAAAAGTTTGGAATAATGTACAGATTTTGAGGAGTAACCATAGAAAATAAATTGTCAATGTGAATAAAACCTTTACGCAATACTAACCTCACAGCAATGCACCAATAGAAAGGCTAAAAACAAATAGCAAAACATTTTAAGTAATGGACAACAAAATAACTACACCCTAATAAAGATACTAAAAACGATATAAAGTAGTGTCTGGTAGCAGCAATTGAGACTTTTGTGTGTGTGTGTGTGTGTGTCTGTGTGTGTAAATCAGTCCAGTTCAAGTGACCTTTGCTGGTCAGCTAATTTGATCAGGTAACCAAAAATCCAGTATCCACACCAGACATCATGTCCTCAGTTGTCCGGTAAACCACAGCTTCTCTTCTCTTTAAATGTTCTGAGCAATCAGGTGTCCAGGGTAGGGCTGTGGTGGTTGTTTTGGCGACACCTCTTCTCCCCATAAGAGCGGTTGGCTCTCCATCATTCGATCAACTGATTTGGTCAGGTACTCAAACTCAGCAGAGTGCCAGCAAGGAGAGGAAACCAAAAATCCACCGGGGTCAGTCTCCATATCAGACATCATGTCCTCAGTTGCCCCGGCAAACTACAACTTCTCTTCAGCCGAGTTCTTTCAGCCAACTAGCCAAAGCCTGTGAAAGTACAGTAGACAATAAATTGACAATGTCAAAACAGTACAATGTCAAACTGTAAAAATCTAGAGCGGTCCAAACATTACAGCAAGTCATATGCTTCACATTTAAGGAAGCTAAAGGTGTTAGGATAAATTCAAATACATATTAAAATTATGAAGGTAAAACAGCAACATAAGTTTTTTATTTGTAAAATATGTTGCACACTTGTAAAAAAGATCTCCAAACAAGTAATTACTTTCGTAGTTGTATAAAAAATTTGCATACTTGTAACCAACTTCATATTTGGAATCATTAATAACACTTGCCAACGTAAAACATGGACACTCAGAGTTTTGTCACTAAAATCTTGCTAGAACTATGATGAAATTATTTTTATTTGTAAATCAGTCTGCGGTAGTACGTTTCACAGTGTTTGCAAGCAGATATACCCATGAGGACTCTGATTGGCAGGCCATAGCTTTTTCTGACCAATGAACTGAATGCATCGTGAACGTAACACATTTTCACCTTTTGACCAATCTGAGTAGATTCTGGAAAACACCGTGCCAGAGTTTCAACCGATTTCTACTCATTGTGATGCAGAGGAAGAAAAACATAGCTAAGCATGGTACACTTCTCGTTCCTCAGTTTTTGATGGGATAACAAACCTTTTAGATGATTTTTCCACCTACCTAGATCAATGCACAAAGTTTTACTTAAGTCTACTAGCTAAATTACTAAAATGTAAATCTAGCAACTAGCAAGGAATTTACATGGCTACTTAACGTTTTGCCTTTGACATGGATATGTATTTACCACAAGAATAATAGAAATTCACTTTGCACAATTCATATTTTATATTAGACTAGTTTGGGCTTATGCATACCAGTTGAATATGGTTCACATCATAACATGTAGTTTTTGTTTATCACTTGAAGTGCTTGCATTTGTTCTATACATTTGTTTAATCTACTAGGACTGTCATCACTGTTTTTTTTACTTGATAGGAATTTATGCTCCAAAGAACAGGGTACAGTTTCAGCATGAAAAATCATATGCAAAATGTCAATTCTTAGTTAATTACTATTTTTCCATCGTAGTAATTTAGCATATTATTATTCCTATAACGTTTATTTTTTTCAATCAAAACAGTTTTTTGTACTTTTCAAATGCATTGTCGCATAGAACTAACTGGATAAAAGGTTTGGTATAGTAACAACTGAGGTACGAGCGAGTAGGAAAAGCTGACCGTGCTGAAACCTGTTTTTCCTCCTCTGCAATACATCACTATGAGTTAAAACACTTGTGTTCCAGAATATACTCAGATTGGTTAAAACATGAAAACGTGACGGACTCACCATGCACTCAGTTCATTGGTCAGAAAAAGCTATGCCGTGACGATCAGAGTCCTTATGGTTATATCCGCTTGTAAACTCTTTGAAACATACTACTGCAGACTGTGATTTACAAATACAAATCATTTTGTCACAGTTCTAGTGAAATTTTTGTAACAAAACCCGGAGTGTCCGTATTTTACGTTTGCAAGTGTTATTAATGAGTAGCAAGATTACAAATATCAAGTTAGTTATACTATGTACATTTTTTATACAACTACAAAAGTAATTCCAAGTTAGCAAATCTTTTTTACAAGTGTGCACAATTCTTTTACAAATAAAAAACTTTTGTCGCTGTTTTACCTTCATATAAAAAGGGATATACACCCATTTAAGATGTGGCCTTACTTTATTTATTTTGAAGATAAATTAGTCATCACTTCCAATCAAATATAAAACAAACATTCTCAAAACATGTTTTTTCTTAATACACATTATAAACAAACCTGTCGCTTGCGGCGCTGTGTCCCCTGTTTGATGTCCCTCTTTGCTGCTTTGTCCAGGTTGTCCAACGAACAATGTTTCTCCCTTTGTGTCCAGTATCGGCTTGCAGAAGTCATTTGTGGTGTTTTAGCAATTATAATATGCTTAATAATCCTTAATTCAATGTTAGTGTTTGCAGTCAGGCTATTTCTTACCTTCAAAATCAGTCCAGCTCCATTCTTCATCAATACATTTTAGACTAATCTGATTTACCACTAATCTCAGCACACCAGTGTTGAGTCGACTGTTCTACCTGAGATATGAAAGACAAAACATTGCTTTTTCAGTACAATATTGGAGCCATCTATCGCAGATGGTGTACATATTCAACCAATGCAGTAATGCAATAAATGTGAAAATCTTTTGCCATGCCACTTCTACGCTTAACAAATAAGTATGTCTATAGATAAATGGTAATTAACAAGTTATAAATCAAGTTAAACTCAATAACAAGCTGTTAACCAATTCATATAACTAGGTACAGTGTTTATTGTAGGGTTATTCCCGCAAATTATTCCTCCCCAAAGCCCAAAATCCAGACAACCTAAGACTAATCTTGTTTAATACATTTGCATGATGAATGTTCCATTTCACGCAGCCACCACACACTTCTTGGTTTCTTTCTTTTGACTATTTTAACATGTTTTTAAAGTAATATAAATTCACATTCACCTTTTGTGCGGCCTATACTTTTCATCCTCGCCAGCAGTATTGTGTAGGTCCCCGACTGCACGCTATGAAAATGGGGTAAATCCTGGCAATTTGCTAATGATAAAAATTCTAATAAAATTACAAACTGCACAAATCTAACATAGTAGTAGGTACTGTAGTTAAATGTGCAACTTACAGATAATATATTTCGTCTTGCTAGAAAAGACCAGGCCCCGGGCCTTCCGTCGAGCAAGCTATTAGAAATACAGTCAATAGTCTGGTTAATTTGCTAGGTATGTATGTGTATAAATATTTCTATATAATGTTTTACTAGGGTTAGTCTAGTTACAATGCGCTTAATTTTGCTTTCTGTATGTAACAACGGTACCCAGCAAGCTAGATAGCTGAAACACAAAACAACTCGTTACTGCACGTACTGCTAGCTAATGTACAGACAGTAAGCTCTTAGTCGACTCTTACCTTGATTTATAGTAACAAAATTAATTGGACTGACTTGTTGTCGCGTTTTCAGTAGCCATTTCCATGGCTTGGCGAGTTGAATAGAAATTGCTGGAATGCATTCTCAACGCTTTACTGAAAAGTTTGACTTAGATTACAACCGCCAGTAAAACACAATTGCGAAGTAAAACGTTCTCGTGTGTTTAAAAAAGAAGCGGGGTTGTAGTGAACTCCAATCTTCTTAATTTCACTGGTCATTGAAAATCGTCACACCCTCACATCCTGATCACATCCCAGTTTTCTTCGCCAGATTGGGTTATTTAGTTTTCCATCACTACGCCCTCCTACTTCCATTAATTTGATTGGCCATCGAAACATATAGTCTGTGCCGAGTCCGTCACTGTCCAGTTTTGAGCCATAATCGGAAAACAGTGTCATCTCCGCTCTTTTATTTATTTAACACCTTAAACGTAATTTGCTCCAACGGACTTGAGTCCAGTGAAATGACGGACTTGAGTCAAGTCGCTATAATGTCAAAGCGCAAGGCAAGATGATCGCCAACAGAGAAACTGGCCAATGCAGCAGTGTGCACAAATTGCAAAGAAATTTGTGGACACAAGCTAAGACAAAAGCAGAGAGGAAATCAATAGAGACTAAAAATAGTGAGAATAACCAACTGACCAGTGTTTCATTTGCAATTACTTCTGATATTATTTGCCTTCCCCGTAAAAAGCTGTTTGTCATGTCAAATGAAGATAGAGAGGATCTGCGTAGGGTTTTCACATTGTTATATCCATTGAGAAACCAAGCTTTTGCACACCTGTAGGTGCGTTGGAGAAGACCAAAGGTCGATTCAAGTAAACAAAGTTTACGCACCCAATAACAATGTTTCGGTATCAACTTTAGGTTGCCTGCTGAGTGTAAACTGTTTAAATCTTGGTACCGAAACGTTATTAAATTCTTATTGCATGTTACGCAGACTGGGTGCGGGAGTTATTTTGTTTACATTATTATGTCCAAACAAGGATCTTGCCATTGTTCAGCTGACATTGTTTCTTGATCTTTGCAATATAACATCAAACTTCTTGTGAATCTGAATCCTCAACCAGCCTATTTATAAAGGCTTTTATTCAATGACTCCTTTATTTTATTTTTCCTTTGTTGTCATGGTAAACAGCCACACACTTGTAAACAATAAAAATATTATTTTGGAACAACTTTTGTTGCACTTTAAAAATTATTTTAAAACCATATAATGTACTAAATATATTTCAGTATGTTAAAATGGATACAATATTTGATTTAAATTATATACAAGTATACAACATTTTAAAATAACTGGGTTATTTCACTCAATGAACTATTTCTATACTACTTTTTGTCCAAAAGTACAACACTTTAAGTATACTGCGTTTTAACTTTAGGTTGCCTGCTGAGTGTAAACTGTTGAAATTAGAATGAGGACAAAAGACAAGTGTTAAGAACTAATTTGCATGTGCAAAGTTTGAGGAGTTTCCAGAAATGTCAAGAGCTGACTTCTTATGACTGGTTAAAATCGTTTTATATTGTAACTTCTTTGTACTGGCCTTTTACCTGTCACCATTACAAAGATCTTTACTTGTATGGGGACACTCTGAAACAGGCCTTTTCATGCAGTGAGAAGCATTCAATTTGCGGTGTGGGGGGCCCCGCCTCTGATTTTAACCCTTCTGTTCCTCACTCAAAACCTTCCTTTTCGACTTTTTTGGAAAGGAAAGAAAAGGTGGTGTGATCTCTTAATTTTTTCCAGAGCTGTGTTAAGCAAGTTGCTTTACTTGTGACATCTGCAAATAAATATTTTCCTTTCCATTATTTTTTAAACACACTGCTTTCGTTATCAACTTTTCTTAGACAGGCTAATTTCCGGAGATCGCTAGCCATCAATTGCGTATAGTATGAACAAATTATAATTTTGGCGGGTGGATTCTGGCACTTGTTCCTACGTGTCATAGCAACACAAATAGCTTGTTTCAACTTAAAAGTATTTTAAACAGACAGTATGATACTGATTACTTATTACTGGGAGTAGTGATGGCCATACGAGCCTTCATTACCGTTCTTCTAGCAGCAGGATATTATGCTATCAGTGCTAACTCAGATTTTCTTTTTCAAAATAAAAGCCATCAGTGAAATATATAAAGTAATATAGTTAGCAATCTAGTCTGTACATTTTATGTTTAATGTCCATTCCAATATTGTTTGTGTCTGTTCTTTTTTACATACAATATTGGTAACTATATTGCAGTATACATTTCATTGATGGCTTTTATTGTGATAAAGAAAATCTGAGTGCTGCCATAATAATATCCTGCTGCTAAAATAATGCTAATGAAGCGTCGTTTGGCCATCACTAACTGGGAGTGCCATGGGACTTAAAATAAATATGCAGCAGTAAATAAAATAACGTAATCTGCAGACCTTGTCAAGTATTTTTTTTGTATTATTTTTAACCTCCTAAGACCTGAGCTTTGATAATGTATGCATTTTAATTTCTCTTAGCTATTTGGGATTAGTAGGACCTGATAAGTATAATACCTAAGCATTGTCTTTGAACAGGAAGTACGTTTTGAAAAAAAATTATGACATTGGGTTTATTTTACTACATAACACAATAGTCACCAATGTGTAACAAAGTAGAAAACTGTTCATTTCAACTGTTTTCATCAAAACAGAACATGTACAAATTTGCTAACAGTGTGAGTGAGTATATGTGTGTGTGCACTAAGTGTGTGTGCATTTCAATGCCTGAACATGGCAACAAATATGGGCACAACTGCTAATGACATATGCAGTCAAAGTGTTTAATTTATACACTGTACATCATAGTGTATACTGCATTTGTCAGTACCAGAGAGGTTATTCAAAGATCAATAAGTAATGCATGTTACATGCACCAGCACAGCAGAATGAAGTACATGGTGCAGGAAGCCTAAAACATAGTGTCCTCATATGTGGACACAGGGTCTCAGGAGGTTAAAGTTTTGGATGTTTCGCGAGCTGGATAGAATGACTGAACGAGCCAGATCTGGCCCGGGTGCCTTATCTTGCCCAGGTCTGTGCTAAACAGTACGTACACCACGTACATGACCATCACCTGTAGTATGCCGTATGCTATTTGACACTCAGCCCTTAACTCTCTCTTGCTCGTTCTGAAATAAAACGATTTCCGGGATATTGTTTAGAATTTGCGGCCGTCAGGGAGACGCTATTAAAATGCGGGAGACTCCCAGAACTTCCAGGAGAGTGTCATGTCCTGGCTATGCCCCTAGCCATCTCTGCACTGGGCTAGGGCCATAGTCAGGACAGGACGGAAGGTGGTACCTCTAGCCACCTCCGATCCTTTTGGTCTCCCCAATTGGAGGCAGGTGTAGATCGTTGCCTCCAATTGGGGACCCTATTTGTGTTTTCTGTGTGGCCACACCTGGTGTGGTTCATTTTGGTTTTGTCTTTCCATTGGATACCCCACGGCACTGGTTGCTGCTTTTGTCTTCCCTTTTTGAGTAAACATGGATTACACCCATTATTTCGACTCTGCGCCTGTGTCCTACCACAACCTCAGCCGTGACAGAGAGTTGGGATGTCTGTGATACCACTAAATCAAAGGTAAAGGTGAACATTAATTCATACTATTCACGTAAAAGATGACAACTAATGGTTTCAGACCAAGATCAAGTTGGTTATATATTCATAGATTCAACAGACATTCAGCAGACAATCGCTATGAACAAATTTTAACATTAAAAACTACTTGCATTCTTCACTGAACTATGACAGACCTTTCAAAATATTCTACATTAGGCTGGACAACATTTACAACCTAAAAAATGGAATTAATGCCAATTCTCTAAACAGTAACTCAGTCCTGTGGTAAATTCTTTGTACAATTTTTTTTGGCCTTGAGTTTCGGTGATTCTGGAGACAGAATGCAGCACACTTCCACTCTCCTTGGTCAAATAGCCCTTACACAGCCTGGAGGTCTGTCTTGTTGAAAACAAATGATAGCACAGACCAGATAGCATGGTGTATTGCTGCCGACTGCTGTGGTAGCCATGCTGGATGAGTGTGCCTTGAATTTTAAATAAATAATAAACAGTGTCACCAGCAAAGCATCCCAACACCATCAAACTTCCTCCATGCTTCACGGTGGGGAACACACATGCAGAGATCATCCAGTCACAGATTTCCACCAGTCTAATATTAATTTCCTGTGTATCCTAGCCCAAGGAACTCTCTTCTTGTTCTACTGTTGGTCTTTTCCTGAGGCAGTCCTAAGGAGGTCCAGTTTCATCCTAGCGCTTGATGGTTTTCCCAAATGCACTTGAAAATGCTTTCAAAGTTCTTAAATTTTTCCAGATTGACTGACCTTAATAATGTCTTAAAGTAAAGATGGACTTTCTTTTCTTATTTAAGCTGTTATTGCCATAATATATACTGCTACAGTACAAACATAATGATAGTAAGGTAGGGTGGGTGTACAGAAGACTATCATTATGTCTAGCCTAACACATTCATTAAGAAGGAAAGAAATTCCACAAATTAACTTAACAAGGAACAGCTGTTAATCAGTGCATTCCAGGCGACTACCTCTTGAAGCTGGTTGAGAGAATGCAAAGGGTGTGCTACACTGTTGTACTTTGAAGAATCAACAATATGAAATGTATTTTGATCTGTTTAACAGTTTTTTTTGTTTCAACACAATTCCATATGTATTATTTCATTGTTTTGATGTCTTTCATTCAATTATTCTACAATGTGGAGGGACGTATTGTAGGTGTCGATTTCCAAACCTTTGTCTGATACTGTATATAAGGGATTTCTCAACCCCTGCCCTGCATGTTCTAGATCTCTCCCTGCTCTAACATACCTGATGTAGCTCATGAAGGACTTGATAATGAGTTGATCATTTGAATCAGGTGTGACAGAGCAGGGAGAGATCTAAAACATGCAGAGCAGGGGGGAGCCCAGGAGCAGGGTTGAGAAACACTGCAAGTACACACACACACACACACACACACACACACACACAAAAATAAGGATCTAATTGTGATTTCTTTGTACTTCCTACCAAAGTTAGTTGAATACAATATCAACTTTACACTGTGTAGAAGTTTCTACAAAAGGGCTAAAATATAAAAGCACTCATTCCTAGAATTGCAGTATTTCTTCACAAGGACAGATTACTAAACATCTGAAATCCTACATCAACAAGGAGTATCTTAAAATTACCAGATTTATCAGTTATTCCCTACACCCAAAGTGTAGCACTGACTATGCTGATAACTTGTAAAATGTTTTTAAAATGTCCTTAAAATGTATTATGATATGTGGTTCTTTAACCTGGCAATCTTAAGGATCAATGCACTAAGTCACTCCAAAAAAGGGCGTTTGATATGTGACAAAAATGGTCAATGTAATCTGAAGAGTTCAGTGGTCCAGATGAAGCAGGGGTGGAGCCTGGAGTCACATGTACAGTATATAAAGGGCTTCTGTAGGGAATCCTTTTCCCTCTCTGCATTCAGGTGGGCATTGCCCTATTGTTTCTGTTGCGGAAAGGACATAAATCAAGTCAGCCTCTCACTGTGTGCTTGCATGTACTCAAGTGACCACACAACACACAGACATGCATTCTAACACACAAGAAGGCAAATGTCAGAACTTTCTCCCTTTCTCTGAAACACCCCATTTCCCCCTGGACATTCCCCGTTTGTTTTTCTGCTTCCAAAATAGAAATAATTAAAAACAGAGAACTCAAAAACTATTTTTCCTCACCCCCATTCCTCATTGCCTCTAACAGCAGGGCTAGCTTCTACTGCTGAGCTAAATCTCTGCTCTGCCTTCTCTGTCTTCTTCACCTTCTCTCTGTCATGCTCCATCTCCTTCACTTCTCTACCTTCTTCACCTTCTCTCTTGCTATCACACTCTGTTTCAATCTTTCTCTCCTTCACCCTTTTTTCCTCCATCTTTTCTCTCCTTAAACTCTTTCCTTTACCGTCTCTCTCCTTCACAATCTCTCTCCCCTGTCCCTTCTCTCCACCTCTTTCATTACTACTTTCCATCCCTGTCTTTCCCTCCCTTTCCACCTGTCACATCCTAACCCTATAAATCAGTTCTGAGACCAGGGTGAAAGAGGAAAGGAGCAGAAGGAGTGAACAAAAGAAATTTGGGGGGAAGGATGGAGTAAGTGGGGAAAAAAGAGGGGGAAAAAAGTAGGACAGAGAAAGGCTGACTTGTTAGGAGTTCATTGCAGTTCATTGTAATTCTTTTTTTGAAAGGCTCTTTAAATCCCATGTATTATTATAGCTGTCGTTTTGGCCGTGGATAATAGGGATCCTTATAAAATCCCTAAAGACTGAGTGGGGGGTAGGTGAAAGAGAAGAAAAAGAGGAGAGGAGAGAGGAAAAAGACAGGAAGAGAGAGGAAGCGGGGGTACACTTTCTCAAGTTTATACTGCGATAAAACAGAGTGGAGCTGACTCCTCTAGTCCAACTGAGAATAGCAGTACTAATGGTGAGTTATATTTCTATGTGGAATCACTAGATTGGTGTTTTTCCAATCCTGTTTTTCCAATCCTATAGGGGAATACAAAACGGTACAATGTTTGTACCGTTTTGTATTCCCCTATAACTAACACCTAATTCAAATAACCAGATGATTGAATGATTGGGTGAAATTAGTGTGTTAGTACAAGTGCAAACCCAGTCAAAGTTGTACAACCATTAGAATGGAGAAACTGAGTTGACCGTACTGCTTGCCTGAAGGTGACGGCTATTAGTCAAATGTTCTGAGTTATCATTTCCAATATTTTAATATGTGCTAAAAGTTCAATGTGAAGGTTATGACCCTTAAACTCATTATTTGTAAACCATATACTCTGATCACACTATGCTGATCTAATGTTTTCTCTTCTCCTCACAGACTTGCCAAAAAATCCTGGTTTGGTAATTTCATCAACCTGGAGAAAGAGGAGCAGATCTTCATTGTAATCAAAGACAAGCCCTTGAGCTCCATCAAGGCTGACATCGTCCATGCCTTTCTCTCGGTACAAAGCCCGCTCTCTCTCCTTTTATTCAGTCGTCCTTTTTGCTCTCCATCTTTCGTTCCTCCTCCCTCTCCTTACTCATGGTTTGCCCTCTTAACTCCTTGAACTCTCCACATCTCCTCAAAACCCCATGGAGGAGACGGTCAGAAGGGAGGAATCTCTGGCTTTCTCATCTAATGGGTTTTTGAGAAGGAGGCGAAGACACAAAGGATTAAGCAATTAAAAAATACATGTTTCTTTCCTTCTCCTTTCCACACTTTTGTATTCTTTTCCATTTCATGTCCTTCCTTCCTTCAGTCATATATTCACCACCTCTTCAAACTGCTCTTTTGCTGTAATGCCTCTTTCCTTCTAGCTCCTCTTTTGATATTAAGCTTCTTTTCTTCGCTCCACAGTGGCCTACCTCTGCCACCTTCTTTCCTTGCTCTTACTCCCCCTGTCATTCTCTCATCCCCTTTTCCTTTAATTCCTGCCACCTCCTTTGTAGAGAATGTATTACACATGTTATTTGCATATGTAGCAGTTGTGTACAGTGATCACCTAATGCTTGCTATCTGTCTAAAAGAGGCTTACTATTACAAGGCAGACACTAAAATTGATTGGTTTAGCCTAGCGTGTGTATGTTTGTGTGATTTATCTAGCTATTTTTTGCTAGTTCTGCTATTTTCCTTCTAATTGACACTGTAATTGTCAGTATCCCGAATGTCAATGTTTTTCTCTTTGCAGTGCCTTGTTTTTGACCCACATCCTATGGGCCATGGTGAAAAGTAGTCCACTGTGTAGGGAATAGGGCGTTATTTATTATATTGTCCAGGTCAACACAGACCACTAATAATTAGCATATAGATGCTTTGCCTTGAATGCCGTGAATCGACCAGGTGTGTCGGGGTGTGAGAGTGCATGTGTGTGAAAACAGGAAGCATTGAAGTCAATGTCTCTGTGCTTCGCTGCAGTGCCAAAGCCAGTGAGTGAATAGTAAAAGCCAGTTTTCAGATCTACACATTTTACATTATCTTCACAGTATTGCAAATGGAAACTTTTGCTCCCATGTTAGTCAATTGCCAAAAAATATATATATTCATAAAAGGTAGCTATTTTCTCCCCTACTGTATTCTTAGTAGATTTGCACCTGAATACATGGGATTATACTCCTTAGTACTCTAGATTTAATAGATTGTCAAACTCGCCACAGCGCTTTAGTGAAACGTGACAATTTGTGAAATTCATTTCTTGGGATGGAGCTGAGTGTTGGCAGAGTTGAGATTGCCTGAGATCCACGGCCCATATGGCATCCTATTCCTTGTATAGTGCGTTATATTTGACTGGAGCCCTAGGACAAAAGAAAGAGAAGTGAACTATGTTGGACACAGAAGTGACGCATGTCACTGTGAGGTTGTGCGGTAATCTGGTTTACTCTATGCTTGGTTGCATCAGGATCTTTTTAATAACATTTTATTCAACCTGTCATTTATATAAGTGTATATGTAACTAAGTGGCAGAAGGCTAAGAAGTCACTCTTGACTTATTGTTTAACTCACTTGAGTGGCTTGCAAGTCTTTAGGACGATTTAAATCACATACCCCTCGCATTCTCTGTACTCCTTCTCAAAACCCTTTGGATAAGAAGAGTTTCCGTCCATCTGACCTTCCCATGTTTTGAGAAGGAGATCCAGAAAGGTAGGAGGAGTATGTAATTGAGCGCTTCCCACTGTCTGCCACTTTCTGCTGCTTCCTCTCTACTGTCTGTCTGTTTCTCTCTCCTTGTCACCTTTCCTATCTCTCTTTCTTACCTCTTCATTCTGAACGTCGTCTTCATGACTGTACAGTAAAATTATACACATTTTTTTGCCAGATTCCTAGTCTAAGCCACAGTGTGATCAGCCAGACCAGTTTCCGGGCAGAGTACAAATCCACAGCGGGCCCCACGGTGTTCCAGAAGCCGGTCAAGTTCCAGGTGGACATCACCTACACAGAGAGCACTGCGGCCACAAAGGAGAACGGCATCTACTCAGTCACCTTCACCCTGCTCTCAGGTAACAAACGCACCAGAGGTGGAACCAAGTCATTGTTTTCAAGTCACAAGTCACAAGCTGCAACAATAAGTCTTCTGATTTTCATGTTGACTTCAAAATAACATTTTCAAAGGTAAAACAGTTTTTAACTTTGAAAAATGTAGCATACACAATACAAACTAAAACTATAGACATTCTGCAGACCTTTATTTTGAAGGCAACATGAAAATCAGAAGTCTTATTGTTGCAGCCAAATGTGACTTGTGACTTGAAAACAATGACTTGGTCCCACCTCTGAAACGTACACTCGCATAACCACAGACATACATAACCAGAAACAAAGAGAACTCACATGGATGCAAACACAAGCACAGGCATGCACCACTTTCAGGCACAAAAAATTCAAACACACACACACACACACGCGCACACACACACAGGCAAATACACACTCTTAGAACTTCTCTCAGCTACACAGGGATTCATAGTTTTTCCAGGCGAGATGAACGTCCATAAATTTACACTAAAGTACAGCAAATGACAGTAGTAAAGTGAAACCTCAAAAAGTTAAGTTTAGGTATTAACACTAGGACCGCCAAATGCCTATGGGAATTGGTGTTTGAGTTTGTAATTAAAATAAAACTGCCATTTTGAAAGCTACACCCTCCACTGTCCATTACTTTATCCTAAATAGGCGTATATTACATTGTTCTGTTGTCAGAATTCTAAACTCACAAACGGAAAACTATTTAGAGATTTTAGGTGTATTTTTTTTTTTTTTTTTACCCTGTTTTATGACTTAATTGGCCAATAGCCCACGGCACTTAGCGTTGGTACCCAAATGGTACCCAGGCGCTAATCACCCCCCACTGAATGCATGACGTCGATGGATGAATGCGCGATATTCCCAGATGAATGAATATTGTACTTGGATGAATTTGAATGAACTTACAAATGAAATACAAGGTTTCCATGACCATTCAACAATTTAATTAGGCTACTATTGAAACATAATACAAACGATATAGGCTCCTTGCAAATTCAACGTATGTATCACACTTTGCTGTTTTTCAATAGGAGATTCATCATTTCTGTGTAGGCTAATTCATCAAATGTAAATCTAAAATGTAAATCTAAATAATTATTCACTAAACAAAGTACCAGACATTCTGTAGTAATTACCAACTCAACAAACTTATTTTGCCGTTACTGTTTTTATTAGGAGAGAAAAACAAAATCGCATATTTCTATTATCTCTCTTTGAATTTTCTCTGCTTATTTTACTGAAGAGTAAGATTCTACAGATGTATTAGGCTAAATAATTATTCACAAAACAAAATAACAACGATCACCAATTATCAATTCAGCAAACATATTACACATTACTCTTTCATCAATACAATCAACAAATGACTTTTCTTTATTTTCATGTAGGCTGCTGTAAATCATTCTTTGAAATTGTGTACATGTTGTTTACATTCTTTTTCAGTTGTTACATGTACAGTGAGGGAAAAATTATTTGATCCCCTGCTGATTTTGTACGTTTGCCCACTGACAAAGAAATGATCAGTCTATAATTTTAATGGTAGGTTTATTTGAACAATAAGAGACAGAATAACAACAAAAAAATCCAGAAAAACGCATGTCAGAAATTGTGGAAATTAATTTGCATTTTAATAAGTATTAACTCTCCCAAACAGAGAGTTCTGGCTCCCAGTTGTCTTTTATACAGGTAATGAGCTGAGAGTAGGAGCACACTTTTAAAGGGAGTGCTCCTAATCTCAGCTTGTTACCTGTATAAAAGACACCTGTCCACAGAAGCAATCAATCAATCAGAACTCTCCACCATGGCCAAGACCAAAGAGCTGTCCAAGGATGTCAGGGACAAGATTGTAGACATACACAAGGCTGGAATGGGCTACAAGACCATCGCCAAGCAGCTTGGTGAGAAGGTGACAACAGTTGGTGCGATTATTTGCAAATGGATGAAACACAAAAGAACTGTCAATCTCCCTCGGTCTGGGGCTCCATGCAAGATCTCACCTCGTGGAGTTGCAATGATCATGAGAATGGTGAGGAATCAGCCCAGAACTACACGGGAGGATATTGTCAATGATCTCAAGGCAGCTGGGACCATAGTCACCAAGAAAACAATTGGTAACACTACGCTGTGAAGGACTGAAATCCTGCAGCGCCCGCAATGTCCTCCTGCTCAAGAAAGCACATGTACAGGCCGGTCTGAAGTTTGCCAATGAACATCTGAATGATTCAGAGGAGAACTGGGTGAAAGTGTTGTGGTCAGATGAGACCAAAATCGAACTCATTGGCATCAACTCAACTCGCCATGTTTGGAGGAGGACGAATGCTGCCTATGACCCCAAGAACATCCCCACTGTCACACATGGAGGTGGAAACATTATGCTTTGGAGGTGTTTTTCTGCTAAGGGGACAAGACAACTTCACTGCATCGAAGGGACGATGGACGGGGCCATGTACCGTCAAATCTTGGTTGAGAACCTCCTTCCCCCAGCCAGGGCATTGAAAATGGGTCGTGGATGGGTATTCCAGCATGACAATGACCCAAAACACACAGCCAAGGCAAAAAAGGAGCGGCTCAAGAAGAAGCACATTAAGGTCCTGGAGTGGCCTAGCCAGTCTCCAGACCTTAATCCCATAGAAAATCTGTGGAGGGAGCTGAAGGTTCGAGTTGCTAAATGTCAGCCTCAAAACCTTAATGACTTGGAGAAGATCTGCAAAGAGGAGTGGGACAAAATCCCTCCTGAGATGTGTGCAAACCTGGTGGCCAACTACAAGAAACGTCTGACCTGTGATTACCAACAAGGGTTTTGCCACCAAGTACTAAGTCATGTTTTGCAGAGGGGTCGAATACTTATTTCACTCATTAAAATGCGAATCAATTCATAACATTTTTGACATGTTTTTCTGGAATTTTTTTTGTTGTTGTTATTCTGTCTCTGTTCAAATAAACCTACCATTAAAATTATAGACTGATAATTTCTTTGTCTGTGGGCAAATGTACAAAATCAGCAGGGGATCAAATAATTTTTTCCCTCACTGTACATGTCTACCTCGGGAATCTCATTGCTGTTATCCCTGCATTTCAGTTGCACATGCCACCTTGCACCTTCAATTTGCACATTCATACATCCCATTTATACATTGTTCTTAATTGTTTCACTTGTACATTTTTTGCACTCTTCTATGTGCACTTCTGGTTAGATGCTAACTGCATTTATATATACTGTACTTGTACTTGTTCAATGACAATAAAGTTACATCTAATCTAATGAATAGCAATGAAATAGCAATAACGTCAATGGATAAATGGGCGATAACCCCCTGATCAACCTAGACACACCTATGCATGTGATTGAAGTGTAATGATGAAGAATGATGATGAGGGTAGTAATTGTATATAATCTGAACTCGGTGAGCAAGTCAGACACAATTTACAGCGTTTAGTTCACAATGGCAAAACGAACCCGACGATTCGACGCCCTGACGGCATTGCAGATGCTGCAAGATTTAGATGAGATGGAGTCAGATGGAGGATCAGAAACAGACCTCGAAATCGATGTCTCGGAGGCCGGGTCTTCATCTGATTCTGATAATGAGCCGCCACCTCCAATGCCTGAGCGTCCTCACTAAAAAAGTAAGCAAACAATGGCGACCCCAAACAATTTGTGTAGAAAAGAACAATGAGAGCACACCAGGAAGACAACCTTTGCAGAATATCTTCACTGAGTGCAGGCCCAACAACCCAAGCCAGAGGACACATTGGCAGTGCCCTCGACAGTTTTCTTTGTTTGTGTGACGACAATCGACAAATTACTTTTCTATATTTTATCAAATAGTCATTTTCGTTATTCATGTAGGCTACTGTAAATCATCCTTTGATCATCCTTTTACTCTGCTAATCGAATTTACAAATAAAATTAATTGAATAATATATTGAAATGTTTTTACTTGAAGAGAAGGCTGTGAAGGGCAGTTATAGGCTGTAGTAATGAGTATCTGGTGTGCGTAATGATGGGAAGTCTGGGGTGATGTGATGTGGAACTTGTGTGCATAATAGTGGAGAGTACGGGGTGTTCCGTGAATGCGGTGCTAGAAGTCGGAGGCTGGTGTGATCAAGGGAGGCACAATGACAGTGTAGGCTACTGTAAATCATCCTTTCCTTTATTTATTTATCAAATTTATCGTGTTTATAATGCAACCGTGCTTTAGGCCTATGTACGGCTATTCATGCTGATATCCTTTGATCGTCGTAAGCTGGTCGATGATGTCTTATTTTTACCTTGTACATCATCAAAATAAGATCAAAATGAAAAACTAAATTATGATAGATTTATTTTTGAATAATTTAAATGTTGTGTAATTTTAATTCTGTACATTTGTAGGGCCTAATAAATGAAAATACTACAGCCTGTGTTCTTGGAAATAATCGGTCTATGTATAATTTTTTTTTAGTTGTTTTCTTTCATATAAGACCTTCAATACAAACACATTCTTGTATTTTTTTAAATTCATTAACCATTTAAAACAAACAAATTCTGTAATTCATAATTTTTTAGACTATTCTATATAGTTTGATGACGACCTAGTAGATAAACTGATGCTCTGGCTGGATGGTGATGCTGCAGAGGAGAATGTGTATGCTAATAGGACTGGTTTGTATGCTAATGACGAGAAACAGCGTTCGGCTCTGACTGATACTGTTCGTCTGAAAGGCTTGGCAGTTCTAGTGTTATGTTTAGGGTTATGTATTAATGTCAGGGTTAGGTATTGGGGGAAAAAACAAACAAATTGTAGACAAAACAGCATGTGTAACAAAAACATGATTTCAAACTTGCAACCTTTGGGGTCAAAGTTAACGACTGTACAGCACACACCATCCCTGTCCACAATCCACTGGCAAATCAAGTCTGCAATAGAATTCACTACTGGCCAGTTCATACGCAGATGTTTCCTGGATACACATCTAATATATTGTGATCTGATTGAACATACAAAGGCAGACATTCCACAACTTAGTCACTGACAAACATACTGCTCCTAGGTAACATATGTACTCATAGGTGAGCACTCTTAGCCACTTCGCTCACATGTATGACCAACCTCAACCCATGCCAATCACAGCAGTGTTCATAGGGGCAGAAAAATGAAGAGTATGTCTCTGTTTACGTGTGTAAGAATGCATGTGGTGCATGTGCATATGTGAGTGTTTTTTGTGTGTTTGTTTTCTAGTGAAACAAGAATAGACCCTGAAGAATTAGGGTTAAAGTTTGAATTATTATTGTTAGTGGTATGGTTTTGGGTTAAGGTTCTGTTTAGGGCAAATGCTAGGTTTTTGGGGTTTAGGAAAATGGGATTTGGAATAGATTACATTCAATACATTTTTGTTCCCACAATAATAGAGATTAATTGAATATGTGTGAGAGTGAGTATGCCTTGGTGTATGTGTGTGTGAGTTTGGGGTTTTTCGGTTGGTTATATTCTAGTGCTGTCTACGGATACTGGTTCCACTAGTCTTGACTTGCTCCCCTGCCCCAAGGTGCGTGCGTGCGCTCGCGCTCCATGGGGGACCATAGGGCCAGACTGAATGGAGACACTTTTCCCCATGCTAATCTTGGCCCATTTGGATCCTGCTGCTTTTCTGACGTCCATGTTACAGGAGACCGCACACAGCCACACTATTTTCCCTCTATTGCATCCCTCATCTACCCATCGGTCTCCTCCTCCGATACTCCCTCTCCTTGCCAGTTCTTTTTTCCTTTTAATTCCTTTCACCTTCTATCCTACTTTGCTGATGTCTATTCATGTCTTTCTCCACTTATCTTCTCCCAGGTTTTTTACATTTCATTTTGCCGTCTTATCCTAAACAACTAACTGCAGCCATCTTAAGCTCTCAAGCTAGGTGGAACAATTAAGCTTATAGTATATTTTACTCAATGTAATGATCAGCAGTACTAGGAAAAAGAAAAGGACAAAAGTAATAATTTATATGCCTTAGCTTACGAAAGAGGACAGTGGATGGATTGGATTTACCTTCCAGACAGCCACTTCCTTCCATTCTGGTAGGAAACTCTACCTGAAAACAAACTTCAGTCATGACTTTTCAGTCATGGCCAAAAAGGTCTCTAGTCAGGCTGGAAGAACTACATCTGAGTTGATAAATCCCTGGGTTGAACCCGACCGTATTGTCAATGTCGACTTTATTTATAAAGCACATTTAAAACAACTGTCGTTGACCAAAGTGCTGTACAGGATAAAATCAAAATATACAAAATATATGAAATTTACAGGTAAAAAATTTACATAGGTACACAAAGAGAAACAGAAAAATAGTAGCACAGACATTTGATGCCAACTCAGCTAGGATTAAAAGCCAGAGTAAAAAGGTGTCTTTAGCAATGACTTAAGTGTATATAGTCTTGGCATTTCGAATATGCAGTGGTAGGCTATTCCAGAAGATGGGACCACCCACCGCGAATGCTTGATCCCCTCTTGTTTTTAGCCTGGCTTTTGGGACAACTAAAAGTAACTGTTTAGCTGACCTCAGTGCTCGGGCTGGAGAATGACGATGTAAAAGTTCAGACAGCTATAAAGGGGCCAGTCCATTTAATACCTTATTGGCAAGCATTAAAATCTTAGTTAATCCTGAAACAAACAGGAAGCCAATGGAGGGAGGCCAAAATTGGTGTTATGTGCTCCCGTTTTCTTATACCGGTTAAAAGTCGAGCGGCGGCATTTTGTACTAGCTGGAGCCGATTTTAGGGTTTTCTGATCTACCCCCAAGTACAAGCAATTACAGTAATCCAGCCGAGATGTAATAAATGCATGGATAACTACCTCAAAATCCCTTGGAGAAAGATAGACCTTAACCTTTGCCAAAAGTCTTAGCTGAAAGAAGCTAGATTTCATTACTAGACTAATTTGCTTATTGAATTTGAAGGAGCTATCAAAGATAACACAGATTCTTAACAAACGGTCAACTATAAGAGGCTAGAGGGCCTAGGGTACCAAGCAGATCACCCAGCAAGTTACCTTGTCCACACAAGAATTTCTGTCTTACTTTCATTTAAAGTAAGAGTTTAGCGCCCACCAGATTTTGATGTCCTTTAGGCAGTCTAAAATAGGCTGTACAGAGTCTTTAGATGTTGTTTTTATCGGCATATAAATTTGTACACCATCAGCAAAGCAATGAATGGAGTATTAATCCGCTGATCTTTTTCCACTGAGGGCATTGCGATACGGCTCTTTAATACTGTTACATTCTGTCAACATCTGATCCATGAGTAAAATCATGAGTAGCGATGTTGATATTCTTTAGGTCTTACATAGAGATATTTTGATAATTAATAATTAAATGACAACACATTGGAGGTGGTCAGTGATCATAGCCAACCATTATACAGTCTTATCTTCCAATAAGATTTTATCCTGCATAATACCTTGTATGGTATGTTCCAATCGCCCCTATGGTGTTATATAGTGTCCATGGGTCTACTCATTGAGTCCCATGACAGTCACATGCACAGATCCTAGCAGATGGTGTAGACAGGATGTATGGACAGGATATGTGAGGCCCATCAGTAATGGGCCTGCCTATTGTCCTTTGTTCAGTTGTCAGTCAGCACTTCCATTCGTTGTGTCAAGCTTAATTACTTTTCCTACCAATATTCTCTCAGTCCCCCTTCACACATGTAAAAAAAAAAAAAAATGAATATCATGTTGATAAAACTAGCAAAATAAAAGTACAATCCAATTCTTAATGAACTGAAAAGGTCCAAACAATTCTGTTAAAAAACAATAAAATAAAAGGAATATCTGGCCTATACATCCTTATTATTCCTTAAATAATATGAAAAGTGAATCAGGCACACTGGACACACCGCACTGTGACACAACACAACTATATGGCATTTGTCATTCCCTCCCCCACCTCAGATTTTAAGGGTTGAGGGTGCAGAGTCATCACCTAGACATTCACTTCAAACAAACTACTATCAGTTTAACTATGTCTGGCAGAAACAGACCCAACATGACATCTAAATTAAAACATTTCCCCAAGAAACCTGTTGGACAATCAAACAATCCTCCTAGTCCGTATCATGATTCATGCATCAACATCATCAAAATTACATATCCTGAATGTGAGACAACACTCAACTCCAATGAGTGTGAAGGTGACAGTTTCTATCTAGTGAAGGAATTGCTATTCAAAGCAAATGGTTATCGCAATGATGACCATTAAGCAGCTTCACAAAAAAACAAATATCAATAATTAATGTTGGGATAGTGATCATACAGGGTCCTCTACTGGCCTTGTAAGGACTGAACCTCCATACACATGATCGGTGTTTGCCACTGTGGTTGGAACTACAGTTGTGCTCATAAGTTTGCATACCCTTGGAGAATTGGTAATATATGTGCCATTTGTAAAGAAAACATGAGTGAGCAGGCAAAACACATGTCTTTTATTTCTTATGGGATTCATATTCAACTGAAGGTTAAACAGAATGGCACAATCATAAAACAAAACATGGCAACAAAGAAAAAAATTAACTGACCCCTATTCAAGTCTGCATACCGTTAGTTCTTAATACTGTGTATTGCCCCCTTTAACATCCATGACAGCGTCTATTGTAATATTTGTCTATGAGACCCCGAATTCTTGCAGGTAGTATAGCTGCCCATTCGATTTGGCAAAATGCCTCCAGGTCATGCAAAGTCTTTGGTTGTCTTTTATGCACCGCACATTTGAGATCACCGCAGAGTGGCTCGATGATATTAAGGTCAGGAGACTGTGATGGCCACTCCAGAACCTTCACCTATTTCTGCTGTAACCACTGGAGGATCAACTTGGCCTTGTGCTTAGGGTCATTGTCGTGCTGGAAAGTCCAAGAGCGTCCCATGCGCAGCTTTTCTTGCAGAAGAATGCAAATTGTCTGCCAGTATTTTCTGATAACATGCTGCATTCATCTTGCCATGAATTTTCACAAGATTCCCCATGCCTTTAGAGCTCACACACCCCCAAAACATCAGTGAGCCACCAACATGCTTCACAGTGGGGATGGTATTCTGTTCACTATAGGCCTTGTTGACCCTTCACCAAACATAGCGCTATATGGTTGTGACCATAAAGCTCTATTTTGGTCTTGTCACTCCAAATTAGTGTGTCAGAAGCTGTGAGGCGTGTCAAGGTGTTGTCGGGCATATTGTAACTGGGCTTTTTTGTGGCATTGGCGCAGTAAAAGACTTCTTTCTGGCAACTCGACCATGTAGCTCATTTTTGTTCAAGTATCGTCATATTGTGCTCCTTGAAACAACCACACCATCTTTTTCCAGAGCAGCCTATATTTCTCCTGAGGTTACCTGTGGGTTTTTTTCTTTAATTGCCATTTTCACTTGTGTGTCACCTTGTGTGTCTGTAACAAGGCCAAACATTCAAGGGTAGGTAAACTTTTGCTCAGGGCCATTTGAGTGATTTCTCTTATCATTATGATTTAAAAAGGAGCCAAACAACTATTTGATAATAAATGGCTTCATATGATCACTATCCTTAAATAAAAGACAGTTTATTTTGCATGATCAGTCTTATTTTCAACATCAATGCCATAATTTCACAATTTCTGCCAGGGTATGCAAACTTATGAGCACAACTGTATGTGACCTTTCCAGTCATCTGGCCCAAATGGTTCTCTGACCTGTGGTGTGTGTGAAGCCCATCAGGATTCGTTGGATTCTTCTCTCATCTCGCTGTCCATAGTTTTTCTTTAATACAGTACGGGTGTGGATCCAAGTGATATGACCCTGGTATTGTTCTGCCATGTGAGTGGTCAGGACAATTTAGAACAAATCTGTCCAGTGTGGTTGTACTGATCCTTCTTGAACCTGTTGCTGTACTCACACTCAGTTGCCCGTTTTCAGTCTATGGTGGGATTTTTCACCAGAAAGGGGTTTGTGACGTCCCAATCTGTTGAACGTAACTTCAACACAATCGGATAATGCCCTAGTCCATCAGACCTCCATCCACTGGGTATAGTTCCATCAGCTCCCAAGAGAAGAAACAATAGATCAGTACTAAACTTGTAGATCTCATAGATTCCCTCATTAGGGTGGAGCTCACACCCTATTAAAGGATAGTTTGTCCAAAAATCATAATTCGGGTCCCCTTACCCCCAGTTGGTCCTTCAGGCACATAGTCATTTTTGCCAGACCGTGTGATCAGAGCCAGCCAATAAAAGCAAATGTCTTTTACTGAGTGAGTGAGCAAGCGAGCGACCATTCACCCACCCCTTGTTAAATAGCTTAGTGGTTAGAGATGCAGACTGCCAAGCAAGAGGACCTGTGGTCGAGCCCCGTCATAGTCAATATAATATACAGTACATCAGTACATCACAACCCCTTGGGCAGTGAAAGAGGAGAGGTTTCCACGATTCTCTCATCCTTTCACTTGAGGAAAAATAAGTTATCACCTATATTGATAGTTATTTTATCAATGTCATTCATGAATCAAAGAACTGAACGTTGTTGTGCCAGGAAATGAAATAGCACAAAACAAAGTATGCATTAGAATTTGTTCAGAATAGATAAAAACTTTGCTGGATACAACCTTCAGTAGCTGCATTATAGTAAGCCTAAAATAAAGTTGTTTACGGTTATATTGCGACTATTTCTGGTGGATTTTTGAAGTATGCATCCGTGCATGCTTTCTGGGGTAATATAGGCTAGAGCACAACCCCTTGGGCAGTAAAAGAGGAGGGGTTTCCTCGATTCTCTCGACTTTTCACTTGAAGAAAGTCATTTATCGTCACCTATAGTTATTGTATCAATGTCATTCAAGAATGAAAGAAAGACAAGCGTTTTTGTGCCATGAAATTAAATAACTTTGGCAGCGTAAAGTTAATCTTCAGTCTCGCTAGCAATTGCTCAATTCTTAAAACAATTCCAAGTAGTAAGTTAGTAGATACTAGTAGACCTATTACTGGCTAATGAGCTATTAAAACAGCCAGTGGCAAAAGCCATACAGTTTGTAGATGCTATGTGTTTTGGAAGTAAACTTAATGAGAAACGTTAGTCAGTTTAACACACTGCTTAATGGTGTCTAGCGAAATATTCAAACTTGGCGGGATGTTAATGTGTGACAAAATGATCTAATGTCTGTACCAACATTCTGTATACATATTGCTTCATGGTGTAGTGGTACACAGCCTCTCACATGCTCAGGTTCAAATCCGAGGGCAACAACATCAATCTGATCCTGGGCAGGCTGAAATAGGCTTGCCTGGATCCTTTTCTTGATTTAAACAATCCATTATTCAGCTCTGTCTCATTCAGTAATTAGCGTTATTAGCATTGTACAAATTCATGAATGGAAACTGTACATACCCTTATTGGAAAATTGCATTGCAAGCGGAAAACTGCTCTAAAACATTCCAAACTAAGACCAGTGGTGTTGTTTACCTCAAAGAACATGACAATGTTGTATTCCTCAAAATAAAGTTTAGATTTTTGTGATATAATTCTCATTTCAAATAACCAGGTCCTTCCTGTGTTTACCAGTCAGTTTTGTTCACAATTGTATCAATCCATGCATTCGTTCGGGAAGAGTGTGTATAAACAGTATACGAAAGTTAGTATTCACTAACTAGAAAGCAAGTTACCTATTTCGTCTTTGATATTCCCTTTGGACAGTCAAACTTAATTTGTTTGAGAAAAAGGAAAATAGATAATATATTATGTCTAACTCTGAATACAAGCAGTAAGAAAGTTTTTTTGGGGGATATAGCCTTACTTGTTCTAACCATAATACACAGATGATCAATTCACTGAAAAGAAGCTTGGAGAGCAGCTAAAGGGGGGCAACGGGGAACATGTTAATCCACAACCCTTGCCCAGAATATTCGGAGGCAATGTGTACTTTGTGTATTATAGCAATTGGAAGTATTACTTACAATCTGTCTTGTCTCCACAGGTTGAACTGGGTAACTTAATGGAATTGCAATGCCTTTAGTCCCCTTATAAGTGAACGTGGGGCATGATCCTCTGTATATTAAAATGTCTCTCGCAAAAATTGTATGTCTCATTGGTGAAGTTGCTCCATTGATTCTCCCACAATATGACTCGGGAGAGGCAGAGGTATTGTCCCAATTGCAGAGCGGGTAGAATTTAATTAACTCATGCAGGCAGAACTCGCCATCGATACTCACAAACAGAGGAAACCCAGAAGTTTAAAGTTTATTTATCAAATGCACCGAATAACACAGCGTCATCCTGCACAATGAAATTCTTGTGACATGGCACACGACATCTATGTAGTAAGAATTAAGAAATATATAAAGCAAAAATATGGCAATAATATACATAAGTGTAAACTAGCAGCATTTTTTTAAAAGCTAGGTGAAGCAACCTATCTTCACATAGCTTGTTGAGGTTAAAGTTCACGCTCACCTCGAATAACATCAGTGCCGAAAAACAGAAGCTGTGTATGGTGGCTGTAGGAAATAGTTCGCTACTCCCAGTTTGAATTCAGCCAATTCTGCCGGCTGTTTCGTCAGTGTACAGTTTAAAGATGATGCTAGTAACGCTAATTACTGGGACAGAGCAGAATAATGAATTGTTTGAAAAAATGACTCTGGGCCTTCTGGAATATCTTCTAGTAAGTAAACTTTGAGAAAAATATGAATTTTGGACAAACTATCCCTTTAAGAAAAGTTTCCATAATAGTCTGTCAAATATTGTTTTCCATCCAGAACTTGCTTAGTTGACGTTTGATTCCTTATTCCTTATATTCCTTATATTTATGTCCGTTAGCACCTGACCTTGGAATGAGATTCCGTTGTCTGGTTAGATTTGACTTCGCTTAGCCAAATCAAAAAGGTAAGATCTATTCTACTCCAAAATTAAAAATGTTAGACTTTATATTAAAAATAAATCATTTCAAAACCCAAATCTCAGAATATCTTCATCACCCAAATAAAACAAATGCCGTGAATGAGAATATGAGCAATAACAGAGGAAAATATTCCATCACTGCTGGGTAAACAAATTACCTCTTGTGTCATGTAACTCTTTATACCAATTTGATTCACTTTGTGCTCTGAGTTCAGCTCTCTCAATCCCTAATAATTAATAATCATACA
>JACXGI010000048.1:0-19995 GCA_016801175.1 Esox masquinongy | reverse complement strand
ATATTAACATATGAAAAACAAAAATACAACATCACATAGTTATCATGTGTTCAACAATGCTTTCCCTAAGTAATTATAAAATGAATAATCCACATTTCTTTATTGAGCTAAACAACTGATTTATTTTTTCATACATTTCCTAAGATCCTTAAAATAATAGAATATTTTATAAACTTTTGTTGCATACCCAAAAAAAATAATTGGTTTCCCTCTGGGGGAAGGCTGGCTGACCAGTTTGTCAGGGAGGTTACTCTTACCCAGCTTCCAGCTGAGTTTTACCATTTCACCAAACCTTTAAAAGAATTCACAGTTGTGCCATTGTGTCTGTTTAGCATTTGAATTTGCAATAACGTCCTGTTAGAGCTGATTTTTATCTAGCTCTTAACGAATTTCTGGTTATCCCTTCAACCAAAACAAGGTACCTTTTAAAAATCTAATGTGTTGCTCAGACTGTCTATAGTAAAGATGTTTTCAGCTTGATACCATATGTTAACTGAAGATTTCAATTTTTTGCAGTTGTAAAAATGCTCTTGACAGATCTACACAGCAACTTAATATTATTGTGGAAAGTCCAAAAATTCATAAGAATTATGACCAAAAACTGAGATGTGATGAGAAAAACCCAAATAAGTGTTTCACTTAACTTGAATGATTACTCTCTTGCTGCGTTTCCACTGGTACTTTACCCTGGTATCAGGGCTACACTGGGGATTTATGCTAATGATGTCTCCAGACCATTCTGTTTCCACTATACATTTGGAACCAAGGACTTAAGGAGGGGCTCAGGTGGGGAGAGAGGAGTAAACTATCAATGCAATTTGGTTTTCCGGTTATGAAAAATAAAAGGCAATATTTTTCTGGTAGTAAAATAAACTATAACGCCATGCTCAGTTTGTTTACAATACCGTGTTTGAACTTGAACAAATTAGTATTATTACTTCTCAAACTCCTGCGACCAGCTCTTTCTCCACCTACACTCGTGACACTGCAACTAAACCAGTTTAATAAGTATTTTGTCAAAACTATCTACCTTTAATAGAAGGATTTGGGAGAATTCTGAGGTAATTTTGTGTTGTTATAGGTTCTGTAGGCTACGTCTCCGTCTCAGCGCTCTGTTTTTCTATTGAGTCAATGGCATCGTATCACCTTCAGTCGTTCCAACTCTTTCTGTTTCTGCTTCCCTGTACTGTTGCTTCATTTTCTTTATTTTATCAGGGATCTGTTTGTTAGGTCAGATGAAAACCATTACGAGAAGCCTAAAGCAAACGATACACATCGCCATTCGAATAGAACAACATGCCGCGTTTTCACACCACATAACACGTCAATCCGCAAACCCTGCCATAAGTCCTAAAGTCTGGGGCTTGGCACCAAGTGAGAGCCGGGCTACTCGGCCATGGCTTAGTGGCCAACTGTCCCTGTCAGTGGAATCAGGAAAAAAATCTGGACTTTAGGGTAAAACACCAGTGTTTGGCACCAGTGGAAAAGCAGCATCTGTGTCTTTGTTCCCACTACCAGTCATTGTCTACCAGAGAGAACACACACATTCCAACTTGGTGGAAAGACCCCCCCTTTGTAAATGCCCATGGTGGGGGCCCTACTGAATAAACAGGCATTGTCAGCACAGTACATGCGTTCGACTATGGTTTACCAAGCATGACAAAACAAAACAGATGATTTTTTGGATGCTTATTACAAAAATTACGACCTTAAAACCTCAAGTTAATTTCCAAATTTGTATTTAATTAAATACATCTAGGCGTTCCAGGAAAGAGTGATAAGATCCTGCCTGCAAAGTCTACCTACTCAAGTGGTTAGGTGTTAAACCTTTTTGTGAATTGATCAATGATTACAAAAGCTTACTACGTTCAGTTCCTATTGTCGTCAGGAAATCCTCCATCCTTGATTCCTGGAGCTCTGAAGCTTCGGTAGTGATCAGCAGCGAATACTCTGAGCTTCGGTGGGGGGGGGGGGCTGTGCTGCAACATTTCTCTGGTGTCAGCTGAGATGGATGGCATAGCACTGCAACAAATGTAATTCGGTTGAATTTATGTATTAAAGGATTTTTTTATGCCTTTTGGTTTTGGTTCACAATTTTACATATCACGGATAAATACAGATCGTCAGAAACGCTCATAATAATAGCCTCTGAATCCGAGACAACGCCTAACAAAGCGCTGTAAAACAGAAGCTCAGAAACAGCATAGTCCTAGTAGATCCAAGAAATTTAAATATTTCTGAGATTTATAGTTCTTTGTCATTTCTCAGTATGGCATACATTAAATCGTAATTTGTCCTCAGCACTTAAACCATTACCCATCCATACACAGCAGTGGGCAGTTGCTGTGCAACAGGCAGCCACAGTGCAGCGAACTGTAATCAATCAATCAATTTTTTTTATAAAGCCCTTTTTACATCAGCAGTTGTCACAAAGTGCTTTTACAAAACACCTAAGGAGCAAGCAACAACAGTGTTGAAGCACAATGGCTAGGTAAAACTCCCTAAGAGGGGCCGAAATTTAGAATTTTTAGAGTACATGTTGTGTCCAGAGTCTATAAAACCTAATCCAGGTCAGAAGCATGACCAAATGGACAAGGTCGGGGGGGGGGGGTGGCCAGCAGACTGGCAGCTGTAATCGTCAGGTATCGTCTTGATCTGCAACACAGCCAGGAGGACTTTGGACAGGGGCAGCAACGAGTCTTTAGACTCGGGCAGGGCCCAACAGGCAGGAAGTCAAGCTGTTTGTTTTCGAAATTCTAGGTAAATTTAGAAGGTCTGCATCTTGCGATCTTAGGTTACATGTAGGTATGTATGGCTGGATAATTTCAGTGAGTTAAGTTGGAGCAAGTCCTTGTATTGCTTTATAGGTTAACAATAAAACCTTAAAATCAGCCCTAGTCCTAACAGGCAGCCAGTGTAAAGAGGCTAGTACTGGAGTAATGTATTCACATTTTGTAGTTCTAGTTAGGATTCTAGCAGTCGTGTTCAGTACTAATTTAAGTGTATTTATTGATTTATCAGGGTAACCGGAAAGAAGAGCATTGCAGTAATCTAATCTAGAAGTAACAAAAGCATGGATTAGTTTTTCTGCATCAGTTTTTGATAAAAGGTTTCTGATTTTTGCAATGTTCCGAAGATTGAAAAAAGCAGCTAGAGATATATTTTATATGTTCATCAAAGGAGAGGTCAGGGTCGAGGGTAACGCCAAGGTTTCTCACTTTTTTTTTTGGCATACGACCACTTCCTAACATCTGAAACGCATGCTTCCAAAGTAGCTAATTTTGGGGCTTCTCCATGTTTAATTGAAATGTACAACTGTGTGTCATCAACATAACAGTGAAAATTTACATTGTGATTCCGGATGACATCACCCAGAGGCAGCATATATAGTGAAAACAATAATGGGCCCAAAACTGAGTCTTGAGGAACACCAAAACATACCTTTGATTTGTCAGAGGACATTCCATCCACAGATACGAACTGATATCTTTCAGATAAATAAGATTTAAACCAGGCTAGAACATTTCCACGTAGCCCAATGTGGGTTTCCAGTTTCTCTAAGAGAAGGGAATGATTAATAGTGTCAAAGGCAGCACTAAGATCAAGAAGCAACAGAACGGATGTGGAACCCTTGTCTGAGGCCCTTAGAAGGTCATTTGTTAACTACACAAGTGCAGTCTCAGTGCTACGATGGGGTCTGAAACCGGACTGGAGCATTTCATAAATGTTATTTGTCTTCAGGAAGGTATTCAGTTGTTGGGAAATCATCAATCATTTTTCTAAGATTTGAGAGGAACGGGAGGTTTGATATTGGCCTACAATTGTTTAATATATCTGGATCCAGATTAGATTTTTTCAGAAGAGGCGTTATGTCTGCTATTTTTCAGTGAGTTTGGTACACATCTGGAGGATAGGGAGCAATTAATTACATTCAACACTGGCTGCCCTAGCACAGGAAGTAGCTCCTTAAAGGTGCCTTATGCAACTTAACGACACCTATCGGCAGTGAGTTGTATATCAGTTCTATAACTCCATTAGGATCTGACATTGTCATTACAAATTATGAGCATACTGACCTGTTTGAAGCAGTGTCACTTCTAACCATCGATGCTGGAACAATGAACACAGACTTTTGTTTCAAATGGGGTTAAAGTTGATGGGCCTTTTCCATAACTATGGAACACAGAATAAACAAAGTAAACAGCTAAACATCTGGGCTATCTATTGTGTTAGATGCATTGCCATAATTCAGAGACTCGTTGATAGCCATTGCTATCTAGCGAACATGAAACCATAATTGTGCTAGTTAGCGCTAGCTGGAAAAATAATGTGTGCACTTCGACCAGTTTGCACAAGCCTAAATCTAATTCTAAAGTAATTCCTTCTTCCAAGCAATATTCGCTTATGTATAAGGTTTAGTCAAACAACCCACAATGCTTTTTTTTAAACATTTTGCAGATAACACCAGGTTGTAACACTATTTTCCAGCAAGAAATGGAATCAAGGAGTGTCTGCTTGGACCCAACTTAGCTCGTTAGCTTATTGTTTCAACCAAAGACTTTGGAGAAACTTTCCCAAAACGTATCTGCGCTCATACAAATAGCATAAACAAGAACACTGAATGATTTTTTACATAGTATTATTGTTTCTCCGTCATCATCAAGTAACTTACACGTAGATTTCCTTGACTATCTAGCCAACTAGCTAAATGAGGCAATGTAACCTATTTGTCAAGTAGAAAGGTAGCCAACTCTGCATCACTGTTCACACAATCTTCAGCTCTCGCCATCAAATGCACAATTTACCCTCTTGTCTTATTCTTGCGTTCCTTCCGTATATATTTTCGTTTCTGGAGCGTTCAGTGTAGGCTACATGAACCCAAACAAAGCTTGTCATTGGCCTTCACCTCACACACCTTCAAGGAAGTATATGCCTACAAACGTCCCGGCCTTCTACGTTTTACTTGCAACCATGGTACTGGGGATAGTGCCAGTCCTGACACTCTGTCAGAGATTGATTTTAATGTTAACTGATGGTATGTAACGGTTATTATCGGATATTTTAAATGTTAAATGCTGCATAAGGCACCTTATAAGTAGTTTTGTTGGAACTGGGTCTAGTTAACAATTTGTGGGTTCACAATTCATTTCAAATTTAGTGAAAGTATTGAGCAATACAGGGTCAAAAAATTCAAGTGTCCCCATTGACACCAGATCAGAGAAGTTCTGAGTATTCTCAGGACAACAGAGATATTGAGGACTATACCTATTTAAGGAGTCAGTTATTTGTTTTCTAGTAAGTCTAAGGTATGATTGTGGCAGTGTGTTGGACTTGAGACATGTTGCACAAAACCCATTGAGTCAGATATGGCTTCAAAGGCTTTTTGAAGAGGGTCATTGGACTTTCCATATGAATATTGAAATTGACAAAAATTAGAATATTTTCTGCCATGACTACAAGGTTAGACAAGTATTCTGGAAACTCATTTAGGAACATTGTATAGCCCGGGGGGCCTGTAAATAGTAATTATGAAAAACAATTTATCAGCCTGGTTAGCTTTCATGAGTAAAACTTCAAAAGAATGAAAACCAGTGATGTGTTTAAGTGTAACATTTTATTTACTGTCATAAATATTAGCAACACCCCCCCCCCCTTTCAGGAGGCGCGGGGATATGATCTAGTGTAGCCAGGAGGAGAGGCCTCATTCAGGGCAGTATATTCATCATGCTTTAGCCATGTTTCACACAGGCCAATAACATCCAGTTTATGATCAGTGATTAATTAATTTACTGCAATTGCCTTTGAAGCAAGGGATCTAACATTAAGGAGTCCCATTTTAAGATGGGAGACAATACAGTAATTCCTATTCATGACCGAGGTGGAGGAAGGCTTTATCGTAATAAGGTTGCTATTGTTAGCACTACCTTCCAGTCTTATAAATTTATACATTTCTGAATGGTTTAGGACCCAAATACATTTCTGATATGTTTGAAGAATATAAACCAAGCAGGGCTCTTAGATCCATGAACACAGGTCAGCTAGTAGACAACTGGAAAGTACACAACTGGAATAAACTACCAGAAGATCTTAGACGTGGCCCAAACGTATCAATTTTTAAATCCAGGTTAAAAACACTTCTCTTTTCACGCGCCTATGACTGAGCACTTAATCTTAACCGCACTGTTTAGCCTTATAGCTTTCATAGTTTCCTATGTTTTTATCCCGTTTTGATTCTTTTTCTATTTTTGCCGGACCGCGTAAGTGGAGCTGGCCTAGAAGAGCGAATGTCTCTTACTGACTGACTGAGTGAGTGAGTGCCTGACTAACTGACTACCCCTTGTTTAATAGCTTAATGGTTAGAGACGCACACTACGGAACATCAGGTCCCGCGTTCGCCTCCCGTCACTGATAAACATATTATGCCTCAGGATGTGTTCAGGACAGACAAAAGCTTCGCTAGCTACAACCTTCTGTAGCTACGTAATTGGAAGCCTAAAATAAAACGGTTTTGGTAGATATTGGGATTTGTGCAGGATAGACAAACACTTCGCTGAATACACGATTCTCTCATCTTTTCACTTGACGAAAAAGTCTTTTATCGTCACCTAGCAGCAGGATATTATGCGGGCAGTACTCACATTTTCTTTATCACAATAAAAGCCATCATTGAAATTTATAAGGCAATATAGTTAACAATCTCGTCTTTGAAAAAGAACAGACAAGAATAACATTGGAACGGACATTAAACAAAATGTACAGACTAGATTAACTATATTACCTTATATATTTCAATGATGGCTTTTATTTTGAAAAAGAAAATCTCAGCGCTCCTAGCATAATATCCTGCTGCTAGAAGAACGGTAATGAAGCCTCGAATGGCCATCACTATCGTCACCTATATTGATAGATACTGTATCAATGTCATTCACTAATGTCTAATTAGCTGTTAAAACGGCCAGTGGCAAAAGAGGATTTGTTCAGGATAGACAAAAACCTCGCTGGCTACAACCTTCAATAGCTACGTTATATAGAAGCCTAAAATGAAACTGTTTACTGTTATATTGCGACTATTTCTGGTGGATTTTTGAATTATGTCTTAGGATTTGTTCAGGATAGACACATTTTGCTGACTGCACGAATCTCTCGTCTTTTCACTTGACGAAAAAGTCCGTTATCATCACCTATATTGATAGTTTTTTTTTTTTAAGTTTTTTTTTTTATTGTATCAATGTCATTCCCGAATGGCTAATAAGTTGTTAAAACAGCCAGTGGCAAAAGCCATAAAGTTCATAGATGCTATTTGTGGTGGAGGAAAACTTAATAAGAAAGTAAGAAACATTACTCAGTTTAACAAAATGGTTAATGGTGTCTAACGAAATATTCAAACTTGACTTAATGCGTGACAAAATTGTACAATGTCAAGAGGCTATACCGACACCCCACAAATGTGTACCCTGGTAGTGTAGTGGTTAAAGACACAGACAACAATCAACGCTTATTGTTGCAGGCCTGGCTTAACTAGGCTTGCCTGATTTCTTGTCTTATTCTATTTTTTATTATTATGATGTTGTTTTGATGTTTTCATTTGAGTATTTGTTTTTATGCTATTGTATTTTTATTTTTTATTTTTGTTTGTAAAGCACATTGAATTACTTCTATGTATGATTTGTGCTATATAAATAAACTTGATTGCTTGCTTACCTTGTTTAACTTTTCTCAGGCCTGGAACAATCTCAATAGGCAGAACTATGCTAACAGCTCTGGTTATGCTATCGACAGACTCCACTATACCTGCACCCTATCTCATGGTGAGGCTATAGGAGTGAGACTCCTATCAATATTCCTAGATAAAAGAAGAGCACCACTCCAGCTAGGATGGAATGGAGTCCGTCGCTCTTCAGCAGATCAGGCTTGGCTCTATTTCTGGGAGAGCCCCAAAAAGAGAGCCAGTTATCTACAAACTCTAGCTCCTGCGACAGGCAGAACACCGTTTTCAGCCAGCAATTGCGTTGTTTGTGTCTGCTGTAGATCTCGTCACTACCCCTAGCTGGGAGGGGGCCAGAGACAATTACTCGATGCCGACACGTCTTTCTTGCTACGTTACACTCTGAATCTATGTTCTGCTTCGTAATATCAGACAGTTTCATCCTAACGTCATTGGTGCCAATGTGAATAATGCATGTATCACGCAATTGGGAAGCTTCAACTGTTGTCAATTGTGCCCGCTACTAGACGTGTTACCGTTCAACAAAAAGTGCCTGATTCTTGTGTACAATGAATGAAGCCATGCATGCATGGCAACAACTGTGTGGCATGCCAATATTAGACAGTCAAGGGGAACTGAAGGGTGACGTTCATTGAGTGAGAGGGATGTCAGGCGCTCTCACAAAATGCATTTGGCAGTTCGCCTTTATTGATAAATTGATAGCCTACCTTTTGTTTGTAAAAAAAAAAAAGAATATCCAAATAGTGAAAATGAAAACCGAATAACTACATAACAAACAAATATCTGAATTTTAGAATACTCTGGTCCAGCCCTACTGTGTTCCAACTTAATGTCCATCTTGATATTCTCCCTTCTTTGTCTTCGGTTGGCCAAGGAACCAACTTTCCATCTGTCCTTCTTCTTGTGACACTCATTCTGCTAATGGCCAGGGATTCCACAATAGTGACACACTCCTGGTTTCCCCTTTAATGGGAATTGTGTGTCTTTATTTCTTTCAATACTATTTGTGAGGAAGTTATTCCATTTTTTAATGGCATATTTTTGTATTATCTCTTGTCGACAGTCATCTATTTTCAAGCTCTTTTTGATGTCATCAACCAAGGATTTTGCCATTTTCTCCATTACAACATCAGGGCCTGCAGTCCCCATTTTTGTCACGTTGTAGTTGTTTTCAACTGTAATTGTACAAAAATTATACAGGTGTCCCTTGATACTCTTCTATCAATTACTTCCAGATGACTTCAGGAAGGTTTTGCACTATATAAAAGGGGCCTATTAGGACCTTTTGCTTCTCCTGGACTAAAGCACACACATGATTCAGTGTCAACTTAAGTCTTATGTCTTCACCAAATGTTTACATGGCCTAAAAAATAATATTTCCAGGTCCTCATTTTCCAGATCTGTTAATCTGGATACTCATGCTCTTTAAACTGACTTGTTCTTCAGATAGTGTGTTTTGACTCACCATTTAATTTTCAGAGTCCAAGATCCAACTATCCAGATTCATGGCACCAGAACGGTTGGAATCTGTCCACTTTTGATCAATGAACAAAATCATAAAACCGGAAAATCAGGGGAGTACTTTGATTATTTGTGTGAATTCAAGATGTTGATCATTTTTAGGTTTTACATGTTCTCCAATAATTAAAAAGTTAAAGTGCCAGAAGAGATATAAGTATTTTATGCCAGAAGAGGTGGTCTGTGATCATAGCCAAACCCTACGCAGTCTGTTATCCAGTAATCAGAAACTGACTGATCTGTGGGTGGGGCCCCATCTGTAGTTGGAAACAGATGTTCCTTCTCTCCTATAGTCTGTAATGTCCGTGGGTAGTTTTTTGACAGTCACTTGCACACACACAAACAAACAAAATGTCTTGGAGTTCCTAGCTCCATGCAGGATGTATGGACAGGATGGCCCATCAGTAATGGGCATCACGTCCTACCTATTGTCCTGGCAGTCAGCACTTCCATGCATTAAGCTTTTCATGCCCATAATCTCACCATGCAATTCTGCTGCTTCAGATCTACCACCTGTTGGCAGAGCTCAGTTGTGCTGAGTGTCAATGGCCCCTTGGTGAAGTCCTTGATAAAGTTCAGGATGACTTCTAGTTTTGTATGGTCAGCTTGACTTGTGGTGCTGACCATACAAAACTAGAGGTGCGCTGGCTTTAGCTCAGCATTCAACATGGTCATCCCCTCTAGGCTGGTCAACAAACTCCATGACCTGGGGATCAGCCCCTCTCTCTTCCACTGGACTTTGGACTTCCTAACCAACAGACCCCAGTCTGTCAGGTTAGATAACTTCACCTCCTCCACCGTGATCCTGAACACTGGTGTTCCACAAGGCTGTGTGCTGAGCCCACTCCTGTACTCCCTCTTCACCCACGACTGCGTTCCTGTACACAGTTCCAACACCATCGTCAAGTTTGCAGACACAACAGTGGTAGGCCTGATCAGTGATAATGACGAGTCAGCCTACAGGGAGGACGTCAAGTGCCTGGCGGCATGGTGCGCTGACAACAACCTGGCCATCAACGCATAGAAAACCAAGGAGCTCATTGTGGATTACAGGAAGTCTAAAGGCTGCAGTCACGCCCCAGTTCTCATCGATGTCACTGAGGTGGAGCGTGTGTCCAGCTTCAAATTCCTGGGTGTCCACATCTGTGAGGGCCTCTCCTGACCCCTCAACACCTCAGCCCTGGTCAAAAAGGCGCAGCAGCGCATGTACTTTTTGAGGAGGCTGAAGAAAGGCCGTCTGTGGTGAAAACCGCCCAGCACATCACTGGTGCCCAGCTTCCAGCCATCATAGACCTCCAGCGCAAGCGGAGTCTGCGCAGGGCGTGCGGGATCATCATCAGAGACACTTCACATCCATCCCACAAACCGTTTGCCCTCCTACCATCGGGCAGGCGGTACAGGTCTCTTCATTCCAGCACCAGCAGGCCCAGGAACAGTTTCTTTCCATCTACTGTAACCCTGCTTAACTCTGTGACCCAAAGACCTCTGTGAACTTTGTGACCCAAAGACCTCTGTGAACTTTGTGACCCATCACTAACCCCCCCCCCCCCCCCGCCTCTCAGGGACCTTGTTGCACTACTCCCTTTGTACAACTCTGACACTGCCTTGCAAAGTCTGATAATGGAAGTTTTCAGTTGTCACAGGTACGTGTCTAGCTCGGGAACCTCACTGCTGCTATCCCTGCTTTTCAGTTGCACATGCACCTTGCACATTCAATTTGCCTCTTTACACATCTAGAATTGCCATCGTGTTTGCATTTTTACAGCTGGTACATACGCATGTCTACCTTGGGGACCTTGTTGCTGCCATCTCTACATTCCGGTTGCTCCTGCTACCTTAATCCTTCAAAGTGCCTTGACTGCACATCTGGAATGCCATTTAGAATTGCCATTGCCACAACCATTACCCCACTTGTAACATACACTATACTTAATACTTGTACATTTTCTGCCCTCCTCTATTTACCTTAATTGTACATATAGTATTACCATTTGTACTGCATTTGCCTTCATTGCACATCAATACATTCCACTTGTAATATACATATACTTATAATTGTAAATACTTTTACATTTCCTGCCCTCTTCTATTTGCACTTCTGGATAGATGCTAACTGCATTTCGTTGTACTGGACTTGTACTTGTTCAATGACAATAAAGTTAATGTAATCGAATCTATTGGGAAAATCATGGCTATAACAGTGGTTGCACAGTGCCACCTCTATTTGACCTTCACATCATATCTTTCAGAGCAAGACTGGCAGGGCTTGTAAGATGAGCTAATTTCACATTCACTTTGGAGGTACACTGGAAAGCTGTATGCTTATATTGAGGTATATAAGGAGTGTTTGGGCTTTAAATGAGTTAATCAATGTCTGCAAAAATGCATAAGAGTTGCCTGACTCATTTTCCACAAGTTCTATTATTGGGCATCTAGTTTGACAAAATCCAGTGTTTGCAACCACATTCAGAAGGGACCAGTTTGGGCTGGGGGCACTTGTAGACTTTTGCAACTACACTGCTCAAAATAATTAAGGGAACATGTAATCATCACAGTATAACTAAGTCAATTAAACATCAATTTATCCACTTAGGAAGCATAAGCGATTGTGAATCAATGTCACCTGTTTTGGCGCAAATGAAAGTGAAAACAGGTGCACTGGAGAGGCAATAGCAAGACATTCCCGAAAAAGAGAATGGTTTTGCAGGTGGTGGTCACGGACAATTGCTCTCTCCTTATCCTTCCTGACTGATTCTTCTCTAGTTTTGTTTTTTGGTAGTGTCCTTGTCACTGCTGGTAGCATGGGGCGGTACCTGCAGCCCATTCAGGTTGCACAGGCTGTCCAACTCCTCCAGGATGGCACATCCATACGTGCTGTCGCAAGGTTTGCTGTGTCTTCCTGTACAGTCTCAAGAGCATGGAGGAGATACCAGGAGACGAGCCGTTACCCTTCCACGGCCCTGTCCAGTCTTCCTTGTGTATCAACCCAACAGCAGGACCGGTATCTGCTCCTTTGTGCGAGGAGGAACAGGAGGAGCACTGCCAGAGCCCTACAAAATGACCTCCATCGGGCTACTGGTGTTCATGTTTCTGACCAAACTGTCAGAAACAGACTCCATGATGGTGGCATGAGGGCCCAACGTTCTCTAGTGGGACCTGTGCTCACTGCCCAGCACTGTGCAGCTCAATTGGCATTTGCCAGAGAACACCAGAACTGGCAGGTCCACCACTGGCGCCATGTTCTCTTCACAGATGAGAGCAGGTTCACACTGAGTACATGTGACAGACGTGAAAGGGTGTGGAGATGCCATGGTGAATGGTATGCTGCCTGCAACATCATCCAGCATGACCAGTTTGGCGGTGGGTCAGTGATGGTCTGGGGAGGCATGCCAATCGAGCTGCATGGTGCTGGGTTGTCATCCATATGGGCAGTGAAGACCCAGGACAACTGCTATGGCCCGAGGACTTACGGTCACAGGCACACAGCCAGGTCTGTAAGTGGTTCAATCTTTCAGCAAATGGCTCGTTTATGAATATCCTTGCTACTATTCTGTTTGCTTTCCTCTACGAGAGTGCTGTAAAAAAGGCAGATGTTTGAATCCTGGTGGCAAGAAAGAGGAAGCCTTCCATCACAGAGCTTGATATTCCTTCCGGAGCTCCTAGGGCATGCCCGGTAATTTTCTATGATGAATGTTTACCTCTGGTGTTTAATTGTTGTGTATGAGAATTGATTGAGCAACCTCAGTGGTTCAACCCCTGGTTATGCAATTTTCTAGGTATGTGCGTGGCTGAAGCCTGTGGGTGGTAAAGGTTATTCAATTTGAAATCTTGGTTCTCTCATACAAAAGTGTTATTCCTGGCTCTAACCTAATTCAAACATGTCTGACGAAATGTAATCAAACTAAGCATAACACAATGCATAATAATACAGATATTGAATAGAGCGAAGGCCAAAGAGAGTAGCTTTTCTTTCATTTAGGAAGTCACACCGAGGAAATAATTTGACACCAACCCTGTTGTAGGACACAAATGACATATCTCTCAGGGGGCTGTGAGGAGTGGGCCACACACAATTGCTCTGTTGGGGTCTGAGGGCACCTGGTGACTAATATTGTCTTCACTTAATTGGTTCAGATCTTATCTAGATGGCTGGAGTTACTTACTCACCATTGGTAATCATGACTCTGATAGCGTGGCTGGGAGTCACGTGATCGGCTTGACAGAGATGACGGCTTAAGGTATAGCTCCTGGCCCAATTTTGCCAAATAGTTGTGTTATATGGTTCCAACTCCGATATTCTATCACTTTGTGCTCGGTAGAGTCATTTAAAGCAGAATGGCAAACAAGAACAAAACCCAACGCGGTGATACGGATGCTGTTGCAGAGGCATTACTGGAGAAACAGAAGAGCTACCTTGAAACACGTTTTTCTCAGATTCAGTCTCAGATTCAACAGGTGGGGATCAACAACGACGGGAAACTAACTGCTATCCATGCCCAACTAGCATCTCTGACTGCAGGCCTTGGCTCTATCAGATCTGATGTGGACAATCTAAAAACTACCGTGGACAGCAACTCAAGTACTCTTGACAGCCATGGCCACGCTTTTCAAGAGCTGGAGGTGAAGCTAGCAAATATGGAGGACAGAAACCGAAGATGCAACATCCGCATCATTGGGCTGAAAGAGGGGCTAGAAGGCTAATGCTATTCCGTATCTCTCGCGTTCCCTGCCTAAGTGGCTCCCGAAATTGGCAGATGTTCAGATCGAGATTATGAGAGCCCACCGAATTTACAGTGATATCCCAAAGAAGAACACAAATACTGATCGCACGTTGATTTTCAACATCCTCTGCTACACAACCAGGCAGGCGATCCTAAAGGCTGCACGGAAATCTCCGCCCATGGTCGGGGGCAGAAAGATTTGCTTTTCCCCGGACTACAGCAACTTCACGGTCAAGCGGCGCCAAGCCTTCTATCAAACCATGGATTCGGCACGAGTCAAGAGTCTGGATTTTTTCATGCTCTACCCAGCAACACTGAAGATCAAGGAAGGCTCACAGTACAGAGCTTTCACCTCCGCTAAGGATGCTGAAGATTACGTGGGGCGGGCTTCTCCCCGTCCTCTTGCTGCCGCGGAGACGGCCGGTGCCTCGGATTCTATCGCGGAGAGCACCGTGGAAGAAGATCAGGATTAGTTAGGCCACTACTAGGTTAGGGTCTCTTTTCCAATGTGCTTGCTATCTTGTGCTTTTTGTTTCCTGTTTTTGTTGACGAGAAATGCATTTATTTTAAAGTCCATTTAGTGCGGAATCAGTTCCTGTTGCAACCTGGTAACTATGGGCTGATGTTCCTTTTTGCTGCCCCGTGATAATGGGTGATCTTACATTTTTAATTTGGAGCAGTGGTGGTCTGAATGCACCTCACAAGCGAGCCAGCACCCTAGCCTTACTTAAAAAGAGAAATGTTGACATTGCATTATTACAGGAGACGCATTTGCTACAGACTGATAGCAAATGCCAATCTGCTTAGCCAACAGATTCTATCATACAATTGCATCCTCCTCAGCAAGCTCAAAAACACAAGGAGTGGCCATTCTTGTCAAACGGAATCTTCCGCTTAGTTTTATCCTCTTGGTCAGACAATACAGGCAGAATTGTGATTTCTACAATATAGTATAGTTTTAGGACAATTGCACTTGTCAGCTTATGCGCCTAATACTGTTGATGGCAGTTTCTATGGTACGCTCACTAATTAAAAGCTGGAGTTAACGGACTGTTCTTTTGTTGTTGGTGCAGACTTCAATGCTGTGTGGGACCCAAAAATTGATCGGTCGAACACAACGGTCACTGGGGTTCAGGCGCAAGCCACAAATGCTTTGAAGTCATGGGCCTGCAGCTTGGGTCTTATAGATATTTGGCGTGCAGTTAATCCCACCTGTAAGGATTATTCCTTTTTCTCAGGTAGACATAAATCTTTTTCCAGAATTGATTTTCTTTTTGCATCCCCTCAATTGTTTCATTCAATTGATAAAGCGGTGTTACTTCCAATGGCATTGTCTGACCATAAAGGGGTCCTCTGCGTCACCACCCTAGACCATCTGTCTCAACGTGCTGCTAGATGGCGCTTTAATACTTCTTTACTGAAAAATGATTCCTACATCACTGTTTATAGCAGAATTCCAGATATTTGCAGACATTAATGTTGGCTCTGTAGAAGACCTCAGGATATTGTGGGACGTGATAAAAGGTTTTATTAGGAGCAATACCATACTATTATGCTCCAATGCGCGCAAAGCTAGATCACTTCAACTACAAAACCTGGAAGCTGAGTTCACCAGGTTAGACTTATTGTTGCAAACTAATTTTACTGACCAAATTGCTTTAGAACGATCACTAGTCAAGAAGGAAATAAACAACATTCTGAAACAGAAATCTGTATTTCTAATTCATAGAACGAGACAGCGCTATTACTTCCAGGGTGCTAGACCTAGTCATCTACTTGCCATGAGAATAAGGTCCTGTGACCATTTTGCAGATATTCCCGCTATTAAATCTTCAGATGGTAATATTAGAACTGACCCTGTTGAAATAAATAAATCCTTCCAGACATTTTATTCCAATTTGTATGACTCAGAGGTTACTTTGGATAAAACCCACTGTGATGGCTGGTTGAATCAAATTGACTTGCCTCAATTATCAGCAGAGGAATCGGCTAACTTAGACAAATTGATCACTCTAGAGGAACTAAGATTGGCGGTACAGAATATGCAAAAGGGAAAATCACCGGGCTTTGATGGGATCCCCCCGGAATTGTATGCAACTTTATGGGAACAACTGGGCCCATTCCTTCTTGGCATGATTAACTTCTGTATTGAGAAGGGCGAATTTTCAAGGGATGTTAACACAGCCTTGATCTCCTTACTCTTGAAAAAAGATAAGGATCCTACAGAGTGCTCTAGCTATCGACCTCTGAGCCTGCTTAACTCTTTGTGAAACTCCTAGCCTGTCGTTTGGAGTCCCATATGTCAAAATTAGTGAACTCTAACCAAACAGGATTCATAAAAACGAGACTGGCAGCAGAAGACAATAAGACCCCAATGTCACTTCTCTCACTTGATGCAATGAAAGCCTTTGATAGGCTTGAGTGGTCATTTCTATGGTTAGTCTTAGAGGTGATGGGCTTTGGTAACACTTTCATTGGTATGATTAAAGTTATGTATTCTAACCCCTCACCCGAGTCTAGATCTTCCCGTCAAGGCTGCCCCTTGAGTCCTGCAGTATTTGTCCTCTCTCTAGAGCCTCTGGCTCAAGCTATTCGCCAATCGATTATGGTGTCACCGATATGCATTTGTAATACACAGCATCACCTCTCACTATTTGTGGACAATGTTTTGGTTTTTTTAGAAAATCCCTCTGTCTCTTCCTCACCTTCTATCATTATGTGAGGAGCTTATCAGGCTTTAAAATTAACTGGTCAAAGTCTGCACTGCTTCATTTAAATGATCCTGCTCGCAATTCAATCATCCCTGCTAACATCCCCATTGTTAGGCAGTTTAAATATTTAGGCATTGAGGTTTTCCCTTGCTTAAACCAGATTGTTAAGCATAACTATTCTGCTGCTCTGGACAACATTTTGAAAGATATGGAAAAATGGATGGGTCTCCCAATGTCTATTCAAGCCCGTATCTCTGTGGTTAAAATTAATGTTTTACCCAAGATTAATTTTGTGAGCTCTATGCTACCTCTTTCCCCTCCTTCTGGTTATTGGCATAAATTACAATCAACAGCATCTAAATTTATCTGGAAAGGAAAACGGCCGCGACTTAAGATGTCTACTCTACAGAGGAGGAAAGAGGATGGTGTCCTCTCAGTTCCCAACTTCAAACATTATTCTTGGTCATTTGTGTTAAGACCCCTCCATATCCGGTTCAACCCAGATATGTCTGTTTGCTGGCGTACTCTAGAAAATGCTATGACAGAGCCTTGGTCACTCCATGACGTTCTTTCTGCCAATATCTCCAACAAACAGTGCCAGCTACGTTTTGGCCCCATTATCTCTCAACTTATCAAAACTTGGAGATTGGCTGAAACATATTGCCATATAGCTTGTAACTGGCACACATTTTCTCCATTATTCAACAACACAGCACTCCTGGTTGGTGGGAGGCCTAAAACAGCTCCACAGTGGGAACAGAGGGGGGGTTCATTGTCTAAAAGACATCTTTAGCGAGGTTGGCTTGTTACCCTTTTCTGATTACAAAACGCATTCAATCTACCACGTTCCTCTTTTTTCTTTTACCTCCAATTAAGATCAGCACTCAAGGCATACGGTGTCCCCTGGCAGAGGGCTTTGCCCATCCATCCTATCCGGAAGTTATTTACTATGCAGCCAAAAACCTATGGTATGGTATCAAGGCTTTGTCAGTTCTTGGTGATGTCTGGCCGCTCTGGCCTTCCTATTGAGAGGATCTGGGTATGCGATTGCCCGGGACTGAGTATCGATCTTGACTGGCATGATGTATGGTCTAACATTCCAGAGGTATCACGCAATCCAGACCATCAGCCGATTCACTACAATTTCATTCATAGGACATATCTCACCCCTGTGAAAATGCATCACATGAAAATAATTAACAGCCCTTTATGCACGTTCTGCCCACTAAAAGCTCAAGTTACATATCTTCACATGATCTGGGATTGCTCTCCTGTTGGTCAGTTCTGGAACAATATTGCGTCCAAAATATCTGACCTGATTAATGATACTGTACCAGTTACTGTCAATGTTTTGGTTCTGAATGATCTGTCAGCCCTCCAGCTCTCTAAAACTCAAAAACTTGCTGTTTTTGCTGGACTTACAGCGGCCAAGAGAATGATTGCAACCCGTTGGGAACCACCTCATGACTTGTCTGTTCGTATTTGGACCCTTTCCTTTCTGGATGTCGTGTATATGGAGCTCTCCATGGCTCGCACAGGTGGAGCCCCGGGAAGAACTTTAGACACTTGGCTCAGCATTGCTGGATCCTTGAAGTCCATGTTGTAGATTTGTGCTACGGCCTTCTCACTTCTGCCTGTGTGTGTGTTTGGTCCCTTTTGTCTTGTGCCGGTCTCCCTATCAATGCCTCTTGTTTGGTTGTTTGTGTGGTTGTCTGTGTTTGTTTCTGTGTGTCTTGTTTGTGAGCTGCGGGCATCGTTCTTGCTGTTGTGGTTTTGTTGTCTCCCTCCTAGTATTTCCTCTGTTTGTTTTAGAGTGAAACATTTGATCGCAAGGAAGGATTGTGGAAAAGATGCACTGTGCCTTCTTCGGTGTGTGTAGTGTACTTTTCTGTATGTTGTCATCTGGACCAATGTTTTGCATTTTTGTTTGCTCTTTAAATAAAAAAATTTGATCACAAAAAAAGAAAGAATTTGATAGAGTGGCTATGATACGCGAAGTTCCCCAGGGATCAGTTTTCAGACTGCTTCTGTTCCATCTCTATATGCTACCTCTGGGCCAAATTCTACAGAAAAACAACATTAACTACCATAGCTATGTCAATGATACTCAAATATATATGGCTCTCGAACCGTATGACGACAGCTCAATAGACTCACTGTGTCTCTGTATAGAGCACATAAATACCTGGATGAACCAAAATTGTCTACAATTAAACCAAGATAAAACAGAGATTGTGTTTGGCAACAAAAATAAAAGAACTAGTATTAGTAAAGAGCTGGATTCTCGGGCCCTAAAAACCACAGACCATATCAAAGTGGTCACCAAAACAGCATTCTATCATCTTAAAAATATAGCCAGAATCAAGGGCTTGGTGTCCCAAAAAGACAGAACCTCATCCATGCTTTTATCTCTAGTAGGGTTGACTACTGAAATGTCCTCTTAACTGGACTCCCCAAAAAGACTGTAAAACAGCTGCAAATGCTGCTGCTAGAATTTTAACCAGGACCAAGAAAACAGAGCACATCACTCCGGTTCTTAAATTTTTGCACTGGCTTCCAGTCAGTCACAGAATAGATTTTAAAGTGGTGCTTTTAGTTTATAAATCACTGAATGGTTTAGGCCCCGAATACATTTCTAATATGTTTGAAGAATATAAAACGAGCAGGGCTCTTACAGTTGTGCTCATATGTTTTCATACCCTGGCAGAAATTGTGAAATTATGGCATTGATTTTGAAAATATGACTGATTATGCAAAATAAATGTTTTATTCAAGGATAGTGACCATATGAACCCATTTATTATCACATAGTTGTTTGGTTCCTTTTTAAATCATAATGATAACAGAAATCACCCAAATGGCGATGGGGTCACATGACCATCGCGAGGGATGTAGACGCTTCGTTTCGTCGCTCCGCAGAAACCCCCAATTTTTAGTATTCTTTTCATACCCAACTCTACTTTTTAAGCTCTCGGTTAGTTTTTCTGATCTGTGGAAGATTTGTGCACACCGAGATGGCAGCTAGTTCGAAAAAAACGACAAGCAAACAGCCGGCAACAGCTCGTTCAGCTGACAACGTGGAGCTAACCGAGCTAGTTAAACTAGCGGTTGCAGAAGCCATCAAGGAGGCTATCCCGTTGTTCGTGGAGGACGTGGTGTCTCAGCTGACAAACAAGACACAGGCTCTGGTGGATGCACAGGTCGCGGTATTCCGTGGCGAAATGGTTGTCATGCAGGCTGATATTTCTAAGTGTATGGACTATATGGAGAAGGACGAGAACCTTATGGCGGAGGTGGACAGCCGGCTCTCTTTGTCGGT